>QANY01008442.1:0-26842 GCA_003255025.1 Datisca glomerata
TGAGGTGAGGAGTTATTCTTGGGATACCGAAAATAAATCTAATAATGTTTTGATTTTAGAATATATGAGAATACGAAAAACGTATTTTTTTAATGGTCTTTTTGCCATCCATTAAAAAGTAATTTATTTTGTTCATTTCTATTATACAAAATTCCTCAAATGGTATATTCAAAAAATAAATCTCTTTAACCTTTGCATTAAAATAAAAAAATGGATAGCATTTGATCAAATTTGGTAACCATTTTACAATGGGTGTTGTGGGGTGCTAATACATTCCCCACACACAAATGACTCCCGAACCAACTTTGAGTTTTCGTAGACTAAAAAAATTTTCATCTTAAAATTGGGTGACCAATCACACCCTAAAATGATTGGTGGCGACTCTAAATTTCTTTTTCCTAAAACAAAAATAAATTTTTTTAATCACCGCTCCGCATCGCACGCACGTTGCGACAATTAACAATCACAAAAAGTGGTGTGTGAACTATACAAATTCACTCACCAATAATCTAATCCTAAACAGTAGTTTTTAGTCTTGCCTCTCTTCGTCTTATCTACCATTTCTTTCAAACTTCTCTCCCTTGGTGGTTTTCGAAGTGATGCTACTGATATAGATGAGTCTAAATAATGCTCTATGTGCTCTCAGATATTTGTATACTATTGGTTGTGATAGTGGTTGAAAGTCTTTAAAAGCATATTCACTCGCAAATGGTAAGAATTTAACCTCTGATTATATAGAAACATCAAGAATTATACCCCTATAAATATTAGAAAACTTTGAATCGATAAAGTCACAAGCTTGCAAATCAACTCTAAAAATGATTACCTTGTCAATACATGTTGGTGCTCACATCCTTCATAAATTTCATTATATACACGCCACAATCGTTCCTACAATGTCATAAGAACATCAATAATGTTTGCATACATAATTTTGTATTCAGTGAACGTATCCATTTGTTTGGGTTGGCACATGTGGAAGCCTTTTTTTCTAGCGTGGGCGTGCTAAACTTATGATCAAAGAAAATAGTAGATTAACATCGCTGGCAATTAGAATATCCAAACCATGTAACTTCATTTCAATCATAATATGAAAATAAATCAAATGTGACTGTGAGAAGTAGGGTACAACACGAGGACAACACACTAAGTAAAAAAAGTTAGGGATTTTCAAAGCATACTGCCAAACAAACCATAGCATCTTGTTTACTCATAGTTCGACCATCAAATAAGGCGTCTCATACCTCAATTTAATCTCTGACGGACATTATGGCCAAAAACTAATGGAATCCACCGTCGTGTGTCAAAAATACAAATCTATAATGAGTAAAACAACATTTAGACAACCAAATTATGCATCACTTCTAAAAATTATCTAAATTCATCTACGTATTGTAATATTCACTGCAAGAAAGTGTGTATTTCTCTTTGATTTTGTCTTTCTAGACTAAATTCACAAGCTCATTCATATTAAAGTAACAAGGTCTCAGAAATGCTACAACAAAGACAGAGTATACAACAATACACACAAGTAAATCAACATATGAAAGCTTTCTTAGTAGATACTCACAACAAAAGTTGTTGGTAAATACAAAAACGAATAGATTTTGCCCCTCCACGGGCCTCCAAGGTCAACAGATGGACAAACAAACTTAATAAAATCGTTTGGACCCAGCGTAGTTAGTGCTTTACAGTCTACAACCTGAAGATTGGTTTTTCCCATGATATCACTACAAAGTAAAGTAATAAACAATACTTACCAAACTGGGAAAGACCTTATGTACCACTACATGAAAACCTATCTTTATCGGCGGTTATTTTGAACTATACCGGTGGTTTTAACCGCTGGTAAAAATTTATGTGGTGATTTGTAAACCGCTATGAAATCGACCGTCACAAAATTTGTGCCGACAATTTTCTTAACCGTCGGAATAACCACTGCCATTTTAATTATTTTGCCGGCGGTTCTATTCTAAACTTACCGGTGGTTCAAACTGCCCATATAGGTGCCCACTAGAAAAAAAATATACGCGACGTTGCTAGTTGTAAGAGTTCAACGACTAACATTTAATCACAGCATGCATGAGCTCAGTTTATTAATATTTCTTACCATAATAAAGATGCAACAGTTTACATACTATTAAAGCATGTTAGTATGCTAAGTTACTGAAAACATTCTAAGTTATACGCTTAGCATATTAAAATATGACACAAGCAATGGACCTCTTACATGCACACACCATGCTGTTAGAATCACTGCCAATTCTGAAGCCACAATTCCCTACATCACAAACATTAACAGAAACACCTAATTAACAACATATAAAATGGTATATTAAATGCTTTTAAAAAATTTCTCCTAAAAACTTCAAATACATACTGAATAAGAGAGCATAGGCAAAGCATTGGACTAACCCCATTTATACACATCAGGGCCATGCTGGATTAATGACATGAAAATATAGTACTGCTTCATATATTTCAAAGTAGAAGAAAAATTGACAAGCTTCGTAAGAAAATTACACTATCTTTAGGAAATTATGGCAAAAATCACAAGAGAAAACATAAAAGATATAATGTGGAGTGGAGTACCATATCAACAACGTATAATGACAGTCTTCCCAAAACTAATAATAGCAAGTCACTTTCATGCTTTACAGTGAGTGCTTATAGTACTGTCACATGAAATATGATCAGCAAGAATTCAGTCATGGAAGACAATTAATTACAGCAAATATGGACATATTGAAATTAACAAATTGTAAATCTGAGTTGATTCACCTAAAGATATAGTTATATGTACAAATACCAATAAAACATCATTATAATTAAATAAATATATAAGAGGCCATGTGTTTTCCTCTTCCATTTTTGTTCCTTGGATATCAGAGAGAAATTAGCCAAAATCAAGTTCTCCATGATCTTCAATCTACATACTTTATGGTAATTTTCTAATAGTCTCTTCAAACATCATTAAATTTAGTAACTTCAATGTTTTGTTATCACCAAAAGCTATCTCATAGAGATATAAGGCTAAATCTCCTCCTTTTGATGATGACAAACCATTGAGACAAAAATGATATATAATCAAATAAATTTAATTTACTCTCCCTAAAATATGCTTACCCATCAAGATCAAAATATAGCTCTTAAGCATATTCTATCTTCTCCCTCATTGTTATCATAAAAAGAATCAACCAATAAAAATGAGGCAAAAATAATTTATCTTGTCATGATAAGGCAAAAATAATTAACTAATATCTCAAATGCCCAACGCAATTCTATTTTTACAAAAACTTTCAACAATTAATGGTTTGTGAAAATATCCGCAAGGTTATTTGTAGTGTCCTCAAACTCTAGTGAAATGTCTCATGTTTGCACTTCATCTTAAATAGAATGATATCTAAGATCTATATGCTTAGTACGAGAATACAAAATAGGATTTTTGGAAACATTAATTGCGCTCGTACTATCACATCAAATAGGAATGTTTTCCAAAATCAAATAAAAAACTTTTAGAGTTTTCTTTATCCATAAAATTTGAGAAGAACAACTATCTACATAAATATATTCGGCTTCTACTATTTATAGTGCTATTACATTATGCTCTTTGCTAAACCAAGAGACAAGTGATTGTCTTAAAAATTAACATGTATCACTCGTACTTTTTTTGCTAAACCAACAAACAAGTGATTGTCCTAAAAATTGACATATACCACTATAAACCAAGAAACAAGTGATTGTCCTGAAAATTGACTTGTATCACTCATACTTTTTCTTTCAGTTAAGCTCCCAGCAAAATATGAATTAGAATGCCCAAATAAATCAAATTTAGTTGTTCATGTAAATACTTAAAACTTATTTTAAAAACTTGTAAATGTGATTCTCTCTGACAAGTCTGAAAATGAGCACATGAGCATACACTAAATATAATATCGGGTCTATTAGCAGTTAAATAAACTATAGATTCAATCATACCTCGATATTTCTTTGTATCGACGTCTTTACCTTATCCTTGTCTAGCTTTGTGGTTGTACTCATGGGAGTGTTACTTGCCTTCAAATTTTTCATGCAAAGCTTCTTGAGTAAATCATTGGTGTATTTTTCATGTCTTACAAAGATCCCGCCCTTCATTTTCTTGATTTGTAGTCCAAGGAAGAATTTCAATTCTGTCATCATGCTCATGTCAAAACTCCTTGCTCATAGATTTTGCACAAATATTCGTTAGTGGCACAAGGAATTATATCATTTACATATATTTGGACAATTAAGATATCGTTTCCTTTTGATTTTATAGAGAGAGTGTCATCTATTTTACCCATGTTAAATCCATCATCAATAAAAAATGTACTTAGCCTTTCGTACCGGGCTGTAGGAGCTTGTTTTAGTCCATATAGAGCCTTCCGAAGTTTATACATATGACTTAAAAAAATCAGACTTTGAAAATCGGGTAGTTCTATATAAGCTTCCTACAAAATGTATCCATTTAAAAAGGCACTCTTGACATTCATTTGATGTAAACAAAAATTTTGAAACATGCAAAAGCTAATAGCATTATTATTGAATAAAGTCTAGCAATGGAATTGGAAGTTTCATCATAATCTATACTTTCTTTTTTATTAAATATTTGTGCCACTAATCTAGCTTTATTTCTAGTGGCAATGCCATTCTCATCTACTTTATTTCTAAAGACCCACTTAGTACCAATTACTGAGTGATCAGAGGGTCTAGGAACAAGTTCCCGCGTTACTTCTTTCAAATTGATTAAGTTCTTCTTGTATAGCAACTATCCAATACCCATCTTTTTCGCCCTCTATGAAGTGTAGAGCATGACTCTTCCCCTTTTGATAGGTCTCCCACTTCCATTCTCTTGGAAGTTGGTTGCCATCTTGTACTTCAAAATTTTATTTAATATAGTTATTTGATCATTCATCAGTATTGGTATGAACCTAATCTTCATTTTTAATAATTTCACCATCTTGATCATAAAAAATACATTTGAGGAAATAGATTCATCAATGAAAACATGTATGGATTCTTCCACAATTAATGTTTTTCTATTATAAATTGTATATGCTTTGCTAGATATGGAATATCCTAAACAGATTCATAAATCACTTTTTGAATCGAACTTACTATGATTGCTTTTATTGTTTAGAATAAAACATTCACACTCAAAAACTTTGAAGTAGCTAATATTAAGAGTTTTTTTATTCCAAAGTTCATAAGGGTTGTTTTGAATAGCTCTAATTAAAACGTGGTTCATAATATAGCAAGATGTATTAATGGCTTCGGCCCAAAAAAATTTAGATAAGTCGTTCTCATTTATTATCATTCTTGAATTTCTTGTAGGGACCGATTTCTGCTCTCATCAACACTATTTTGTTATAGAGCTTTAGGAGTAGAAAACTCATGTAAAAAATCATTTTCATCGCAAAAAGTTTTTGAGTTTCTATTTTCAAATTCTTCACCATAATCACTTCTAATTTTTTTAATTGCAAAACCTCTTTCCCTTTTGAACTACTTTGCAAAACATTGAAAATGCTTTAAAAGATCCATCCTTGTTTTGCAAAATAAAACCCAAGTATATCTTGAAAAATCATCAATTATGACAAATGTATAGTATTTACCCCATGACTTACAATTTCTGAAGTGTCAAATAGGTCCATGTGTAGTACTTGTAATGGTATAGTGGTTGACACTATATGTTTTTTTATTTGAAATAGCTCTTAACTTATTTACCCATCACAAATTTTATCTTTCACAAAATTTATTTTTAGAAGACCTCTTACAAAATCATCTTTTTGATAGTTTTGAACAAAAATTCATGCTAACATTCTCAAGTCTTCTATCCGTAGCCATCTATCATTGTCAAAATAAGAAAATATTTTTTCATTATGATTTTGAAAATCAATTAGATTAATAGTGTAGACATTTTGGTCACTTTGTCCAACAAATTAAATTTTGTTTGACGCTTTATCTATAATTAGACAAAAATCTTTTTTAAAAACTATTCTATAGCTCTTATCGTAAAGTTGACTTATACTAAGTAGATTGTGCTAGACCATCTACAAGTAAAATTTTATCAATAGCATGGGAGGAGTCATTACTTACGGAGCCAATACCAATGATTTTTCCTTTCTTGTCGTCTTCAAAAGTGACATGTTCTTTCTTTTGACAAATTTGAGTAAATTTTGATTCATCACCGGTCATATTCCTCGAGCCACCACTATCTTGATATCATTTATCTTTCTTCTTCAAAGGTACCTATAACACAAAAATTCAAAAGTTGACTTTGGCACCCAAATCTTTTTAGGTCCTTCAGGGTTAGCGTTATAGAGAGTCCATTCATGGAAAATATCATTCTTTTTATAAAAACATGAATAAATTTTATGACATTTAACCCCACAATAGTGATAAATAATATGAGGATAATGTGTTGGTCTTACAAAAACATTTTGTGATATTTTTATTTTTTAAAAGTTCGATATCTTAATTCCCTTTTATCAGAAGCATTCCTTTGATTACCAAGAATTTCATCAAGGTTATTTTTTTCATTTGTAGATTTTGAAAGGGTTGAATTTAAATCATTTTCTTTCTTGTTGCTTTGAACAAGATCTCGATACAAAACATGTGAGGTTGCTTTGATTTCTAAATTCACATTTTTCAAAGACTCATTTTCTTCTTGAAGTTTTGAAAACTCATTTTTCATAATTATATTTTTTAAGCGAAGTTTTTAAAAATCATTATAAAGCTCTTCAAATGCATTTTCAAGTTCTTCATTACAAGGTTTATCATTTAAAGTTAGCTTAGAAGCTTATCTCATCTTTTAGTGTCATGAAACACATGTTTGCAACTTTCTCTGTTTCATCGTCGGAGTCGCTATCATCATTCCCATCTCAAGTTGTCTTGAATGCTCTTATTTTGAACTTCTTTGGGGTGCTACTTATGTTTGAACAATCAGCTTTGATGTGTCTGGGCTTTTTGCATTCCTAGTATGTGAGAGTATCTTGAGGTATCTTCTTATCATCTTTTCTTAGAGTAATTTTCCTTCTCATAGTCATTCTTCTCATTATCAGATTATTCAAGTATTGATTTTAGAGCATCGCTCTTCTTCTTTGTTGCATCTCTTTCATCATTTTCGTTTAGCCTCATTTCATGTGTCATCATTGAGACAATAAGTTCTTCAAGTAGAAGCTGGCTGAGCTCTTTGACGGCGATCACCTTGGCCTCCACATTCTTTGGTACAAAGCTAAGAATTGTTCTCATCATTTCAAGATTAGAATATGTCTTAACAAGAGATTCCAAGCAATTTATAATATCACTAAAACGATGCCATGTACCAACATGGCGATCATTGGCCATGCCAACAGGCAATCCAATGTCGATTTCCTTCATTAAGGGACAAATCACTAGGATGGCCAACGATCGCCATGTGCTGTCATGGAGAATGTTGGCCATCCCAGCGATCTGTGCTGTGCCTTACTAATGTTGTTTCTGACAACTTCAAAGAAAACATAAATTACATAGCCTACCAACTCACATAATCTAAACAACATAATCCCAGTCATACAAAAAAGGCTCTAAACATAAATTTTTAGTTCTAAGCGAATGTGAAAATCTCATCTTTCTCCATTTCATAGAAAACAAACCGCACATACCACAAACTAACACAGTTTTGCATCTAACTCAAACAAACCAAAGAAAAATGTAATATTTTACCGATTCAAAGCAAAAAACCACACATAACCACAATCCAACACAATTTTGCATCTAACTGATCATGTTCAGTTCTAAGAGTTTAAAAATGTAATATTTCTTCGTTTCAAAGAAAACACACCATGCATAATCCATAAACTAACTCAATTTTGCATGTAACTCAGAAAGCAAAGAAAAATCCACAAAACCCACCTTTGATTCTTCTTCACTTTGAACAACTCAACATAAATCATAAAAACCCAGAAAAGTGCAAGAACAAAGAAATGAAAGAAACAGAGGAAAAACCCACCTTCAATCCAAATAAATGAGAGAAACAAAGGGAGATTCAATATCGGGGTGACTAACAGATGATTCAAAGACAAGAGAGCTTCACGAGTCAATGGAGATTCAACAATGATTCAAATGGTTGACAGAGAGAGATTGAAGAACAATGACACGGACAAGCATACTCAAATTGAAGAAGAAGTTGGGGCACAATGTGATTTTACTCTTCAAACTGGCTGAGGAGATTACAAGTTAAGAGCCAAATTCTCATCTCACGCCTTAAATTCTCCTTAGCTCTTCATATGACTTAGGAAAAAATCTTCAATACAGAAAATTCTTCCCCGTATTGAGAGCGACCCAACAGCAAACTAATAAAAACGCACGTGCTTCGCACGTGTTGAAGTATTTTAAAATTATGCAATAAGTTTTGATATTAGTATCAATATTGAAATAAATATATTAGCTTTCAAAACTGTTGTCGATCTAAATTAAAAGTAAAATAATGATGGTAAAAATATTAGCTTTCAAAACTGTTGTCAATCTAAATTAAAAGTAAAATAATGATGGTAAAAATATTGTTTTTTAATAAGCGTTGCATTTGCAATTAAGCTATTACAAGTAAAGGAAAATTCGAATGGTTCGTGCATTACCAGAAATTTTTTTAATAAGCCTTGCATTACCTGGATATGATAACTTTTCTATAAGAATTTTTAAATTAAAGAAAACACAATCATAACAAATCAATATCGTATGATAAAAAAATAATTATTTGAAAAGAAAAAATTGAATCTTGCAAACTATTTTACTACAGATAATGGTCATTAAGATTATTACATGTATCATAAAACTAAAACAATATAAACAGACACTATAGTGTACTCATCATATGCTAACAATAACTCATTGTTAATGTTCATGATATAACATCTCTAAAATTAAATACATGATCTTTCGGCTTTCTAATAATATAATAAAATAAAATACTAAATTTTATGAAGTATTATTAAAATAATAATTAGTTAATAGAATTATAAATAAATTAGGTAGCAAAAATAACCTAATCTATACAATATTTAATAAGGTTAACCGAGTAAAAAGAAAAATTATAAGTTATGTTACCTGTTATCGAAAATCTCAACAGTGAAGTGGCATGCAATATCCTCTCCACGTAGGGGTCCTCTCGGGCGGGAACCTACAAAACATAGACAAAGAACTCTAAGGCAAAGATAGCCGTGGGTGGTTTCCTCGTCGATATTTTGACATAATTTCTTCAGGGGAGAGAAGGAGTACCTCTTTCATTTATTGATAGATTTATTTATACCTGGGTCTTCGGGTGGGATGAAGCGTGTCGAAGAAGCCTCCTCGGAGGCATGCTGAGGAAGCTTTACAAGACACGATGCCTATTTTTGATTGGACAGAAGAGAGACGACTTTTGACATAAAGTAGTAGGAATTGTTTGTCGATGTTCTTTTAAGGTGACAGTTTGGAGATTGGCATGGCATTCTGCCACGATGATTGGACCTATAGGCGCTACTTTTGACGAGTAATGGTGACTTTGAGTTCGGGATATTCGAGCTCTCTCTGTGAACTTTATTCTTAGCCTTTCATGTGCTAGGGTCGTGGGTCCGAAGCTTCATATAGACCGACAAAATGAGGTCAATTCTATTCCCTCGATGTCAAAAGCTCCCTAATGAGGTCAAAAACATTAATAACAGTTCCCCCCAGTCGGGTCTAAAGACTTCATCATCTAAGCTATCTTAGCGTGATAAACTTCACTTGCCTTAGGCATCTCACTCTTGTGCCTTAGATTTTATTCGTCAAAGGAGACTGCACTGAATGAAATTAATTATTTGACCATTTTTGTCACGCACGCGCGTTTCACCTTTTCTTCGTTTCAAGATCAATAACCTCTTAGGAGTGGAGGTGTTAATGGCGCGTGGATGTGCGTAAAGGAGTCTAACTTCCTATCGCTCCATTCATGTTGCATAGTTTCATCCTTGCAATTTATTAAATGACGTTTGGTTTTCCACAATCCTCTCATCGATTCGCAGGATGGACGTTTGCTAGCCGTAAGATGGTTCCGGCAGTTGCATCATGGTCCACTTAAATACCCCCATTAAAATAGTGGTTTCCTCCATCAATCAAGGCCTATAAATAGGAAGCCTTTCTTCTACTTTCCTTCTTCCTTCCCTTCTTGATAGAGTTAAAAAAAATTTCAATCATCGTCCTTGCCCCTGGCTCTTCTTCTTAGAGGAACAGTAATCTTTCCCCTTTTGTGGCTTCCTCCGCTCTAAAGGTTCCCCTTTTATCATATTTTAAATGCCATGCCTCAAAGTGGCTGGTGTTCCGTTCATGGAAATTTTCTTACCGTCGATAAGTCGGTGTGGTGAACCATTTTTCTGCGTTGGTTATCGACCCATTGTAGTAGAAACATCATCCTCGAAAAAGGCATGTAATCCAGCCGATAGCCTTAATCTATGATCTGTAATGAAGAAACTTTACTAGCTACGACCCACTCCCATATTTTACCACCTATGTCCTCTCGAACCCCTAATTACTTATAGCAACAAGCTTTAGGAGTGGGTGAGGCATCCCTTGTAGTCATATCCTTTAGGATCATCTCGAAACTAAGCATGATAGCCTCTTTCCTTTCTCACTTTAACTGGGAGAGATTGAGGTCCTTTTTCCTCAGCTCAGAAATTGTTTGATGCTCGTGGTTAGAATCCACTTTTATCGCGACTTGGTGTGGGCATCAGACCAAGTGATCTTGATCCTTGGTCGACAGGCGGCCAAAGCCTTCTATTCCTCAGAAGAGTCCACGAAAGTTGTGAAAATCCTGTGACCATCAATCCATATGTGGGGGGGTCTTTTACTTTTAAGTTAGCTTAGGGGGCTCGTCCCTTTAACCGATGAGATTTTTGTACTTACTTGTACTTGTAGTCCTCTATTTATTAATGAAAAGAATCTTCCTTTACCTTTGGCTTTTGAATGGATTTTAGATTTGAAGAAAAATTGAACACAGATCCTACTCTGAAACCTGTGAAACAAAGGAAGAGAAGCTTCGCTCCTGAATGAAATCAAGCGATCAAATAGGAGATTGAGAAGCTCTTAGCAGCGGATTTTATCAGAGAAGTAAACTACCCCCGAATGGCTAGCTAATGTAGTAATGGTATGAAAGAAGAACAAGAAGTGGATGATCTGTGTCGACTTCACTGATCTAAAAAAGTCATGCACCAAAGATGAATACCCGCTGCCAAGGATAGATCAAATGGTAGACGCCACTTCTGGACAAACTACTCAGCTGCATGGATGCTTACTAAAGTTACAATCAAGTAAAAATATTAAAACCCGATCAGGAAAAAAACTTGTCATTATTAAGTATGGCGTCTATCGCTATAAAGTCATGCCCTTTGGTCTAAAGAATGCAGGTGAAACTTATCTAAGGATGGTGAACAAGGTCTTCCGTTAGTAGATTGGAAAGGATGTGGAAGTCTATGTTGATGACATGCTAGTCAAAAGTAAGAAGTTGGAAGAACACATTCAGGACCTTGAAGAAGTCTTCTCTGTTCTAAGGTGAAATTCCATGAAGCTGAACCTGGAGAAGTGCACTTTTGGAGTAGCGGTAGCAAAATTCCTTAGGCACCTAATTACACAATGGGGAATCTAAGTGATTCTGGACCAGGTAAAGGCGATCACAGAAATGAGGTCCCCGCGAAACCTCAAAGAAATCGAGGTGTTAACGGGAAGACTGGCCACCCTAAATAGGTTCATCTCCAGGTCAACTGAGAGATGCAGCCTTTCTTCGAGAGGTTGTAGAAAAACTCTACGAGTGACTGGAATGAAGACTATGAAGAACCCTTTTCCAAGGTTAAAGAGTACCTGACTAGCCCCATTACTCTCCAAACCTATTCCCAACTAGCATCTTCTGTTGTATGTAGTCGTCTCAACCGGGGCAGTCAACGCAGTACTCACCAAAGAAGAGGAAAGGAAATAGAAACCTATATACTTTGTGAGTAAAAGTCTTGTAGCGGTGAAAATGAGATATAAATGAATGGAGAAGCTAGTACTAGCCATTGTAACTGCAGGACGAAAGCTAAGGCCCTATTTCCAGGCCCACAGCTTCAAGGTACTAACCGATTCTCCCATTAACAGCCTTCTACACTCGACGGAGGCAAGCGAGAGAATAGCAAAATGGTCAATTGAGCTAAGCAACTATGATATCAGATTTCATAGCAGACTTCACAAAAGGGGAAGTTAAATGGGAAACCCACCAAACAAGAGAAGATGGAACTTGGAAACTCTTTGTTGATGGTGCAACAAATAGTAAAGGAGAAGGAGCAAGGATAGTGGTAAAGCTCCCTTCGGAAAAATATTGGAACACTCAATCTCCTTCAAATTTAATGCGTCAAATAATGAAGTGAAGTATGAAGCACTGATCGCGATAGTATCCCTACTGGGGGAATATGAGATAACTGATGTTAAAATTTTTTGTGATTCCATGTTGATTTTTTGCCAAATGTCAAATATTGGAACACTTAATCTCCTTCAATTTTTTTGTAATTGTATCATGTATTTATATTTATTATCTGTTAAACCATTTTTTAATAATATTTATATTACGTTAACACTTTGGTAATTGTTTACTGTTCAGTTATTAATTTGATTATCATGTGATAAATATTTGAGCGTATTTGATTATAAGTTAGTATGTTATCATGTTTGATTCTCTTACACGTATCAGTATGCATTATATGTTTACTTGTGAATAATATGATCAATTATTATCATGCGTTGGACTCTGCAAGTTATGAAGTTAATTCAGCCAAGTGGTAATTAAGTAAGATATGAACTTAAGTGCGACCCTTAGTTAACAAGAAATCAGAGTTGTTCACATTTTGTTCTGTTATATGAATGACGTGTCATCTGTTCATGCTTTAATCACGCATAGAGTGTTATCTGTTTATGTTTTGTTCATATATTGGGTGTCATTTGTTCACATTTTCCATCACCTATGAGTGCCATCTATTTTATCGCCCAATGTGTGTCATCTGTTTCATCGCCCGATGTGTGTCATCTGTTTCGTCACCCAATTCGTCATGATATGTTTCAGTTAACATGTGATCATTTCTGATTAGATTGTTAACTAGGGGATATGCCAAGACAATATATGAAAAAGTTTGTTATATGATTCTGTTTGAGACACGTGGTATCCACGTGTTATGTTAAGTCAAGTCATGATCAAGTACGTTACGTTATTTCATATATGATATATGTCAAGTTCAGTTATGTTATGTCATAATTGTATTTATAAGATGTTGATTATATTATTATGAGAGTTTGCCTACTGAGTATTTTAAAATATTCATTCCCCCACAGTTAATTATGATGTAGGTGGTGATGGTGAACAGTATGAGTGGGAGACTGCCATAACCAGTTAGATTAGAGGCTTTTAAGATTTTCAGTTTTGGGATTTGCTTCAAGACTTAGGAAAATATTTTCTATTAAACTCAATTATTTAAGAAGTTTATTTTACGTTATGTTTTTTACAAATTATGACGAGAGAAAACTTCATGAATAGATTTCAAGTTTTGACTTTATTACAGAGTTTAATTATGTTTTATCAAGGTTTTATTTATTTTACATTTAAGGCACTTTAATGCTTCCGCTATTTATGATCAAGGTTTTTCTATCATGAAATTACACGTATGTTTAACCTTTAGGGATCATGGCGTTTCAGGAACACGTAGCAAAAGAGGAACGGATGGTTTATTTTCTGCCTTCTAATTTCAGAATTGTGCTTTTCAGAAATTGAACAATGAGTTGCAAAGGCAATTATCCGGTCTATTATAGATTTCAAAAGGGACCCTTGGCCCAAAATCTCTGATAATGCTATAGACCTGGTGAGAAAGATGCTTGATCCTGACCCCAAGCGGCGACTAACTGCGCAGGAAGTGCCAGGTAACATTAAGATTTTCATATGGAAATATTCAATGATGTTTTCTTCTTTACTTTATAAGGGCACATTTATGCATTTTGTAAATTTGTAGCACTATTTGCTGGAAATACATACTATGTTTCTGCCTTTTATCTGGTCAGTTTGTGACTCTAAGTATCATGGTAAGAATAGTAGCATATGCATTTCTTTTGATCTAGTGTTATGAACTTTATGGCTCAGTTAGTATTTTCTTAGGTTGTATATATATTATAGCTTTGTGCCTTTATTGATAAGTTTGTTATGGGATCAAAGTTTTGTCTGAGTCTTTATTTTTGTGATTAATTCTCCTCCCGCTATGATGAATCCTGAAACGGAATTTGCAATGATTCGGAGTTCTTTCCTGAATACGATTCTCAGCATAATCTGATTCTCAACAAAATGCAAAGGATTTCTTAGTAGTTGCATTTCAATATTATACACACACACCCTCTTTGTGTAAAACACTAGAGTTTTAGTTATACTTATGACTACAGTGAATATTCTTCTATATTTCCTATTGCAAAAGGATGTGTATTGTGTATTGTGTGTATGCCTTGTAAAATGTCACTTTGTATGCAGACCTCTGGATTTAAGATTTTGTTTATTTGGTTTTAACTTATGTTCGGCTTTATTTATTACAGGTCGTGTTTTATGAGGATTGGCCATGCACTAAATATATACATTTTAAGTACTTTGAGAGGATATGAATTGCATCTTTTTCTAGATCTAATGTTCTCTTCTAAATGCAGGACAATGACTCTATTTGTAAGGACTTCTTGAGTTTGAAAAATAGAATTGTATTCTTAAGATTAACTTGTGTGGTTTGGTGAAACTATTTTTTGTAATTTCAATTATTGGAACAAGATTCGCCTAAAATAAGTTAGTTTTCAAGTTATATTATTTGTAAGCCAATTCAATGAATAATGTAACACTTTGTTGAAATGATATATATTAACATTGTCATGTATTAATATAAATCCTTAGAATTTAATGTTTGGTATATTTTTAATTAATTTGATATTTTTAGAGAAAATGTAATTAGGTTGAGGCGAAATGTATGGATAAAATTAAAAAAAGTAAAAACAATACTCGCGAAAGTAGATGTAAAAATCGAAGAAAAAATAATAATCTAACACGGAACATTGACAATGGTAAATAAAAGTAACGTCGTAATAAGGGCAATGAATTACAACAGTAAAAATCATCTTTACGATGTGGTTATCAAAAGCGTCGTAATAACCTCCATAATACAAGACAGACAGTCGTGAACTTCTCACGATGTTATTTATTATGGCCGTCATCAACAATTTACTATTTGTGACCTTATATCGAAATGTAACGATGTTTTTATCCATAAGGGTCGTGGTAGGATTAACATGTTGCGACGTTTTTTGAAAATACCGTTATGAAATTTTACGATGGTTATTAACCTACCGTCGTGAAATATAAAAAACATTACACGACACTAACATAGACGATGGTAAATTCATGTCGTCTATAGTAATAGACTTGTATTTACTGTCATAAAAGATCATTTTTATAGTAGTGATAGGACTTCTTACTGAACTCTAGAACTAAGTCCTATAAAATACCATAATTGTTGTAGTGACTTTATTTAAATAATATCAATGTCAAATGCTAAATGAGAGCATGACCACGATTTCCAACGATATGCATGAGTGTGATACATAATTTAATTATAATCGATAAAATATATATTTTAAAAGAATGAGCTTACTCCCAATGAACATATAATAATACAATAACAACTAAGCATGTAAAAGATAAAACCTTCTTATTTAAAATATCTTGAAATTCATTTACTTCTCAATTGAGGTCTCATACATAGAATATATTTCATACAATTCTCCTAATATCATTTCATAACATTACAATGTGTAAACACGTACATTTCATATCATTTTCTAAATATCATGTCATCAAATACCATATAGACATATGTGCATATAATGGTTAAGTTGCTGAATAATGATTACTTTCATGGTGTACTAATAATGAAGTATTGAGTAACTAGCTAGCTTAAACTTTTGATTACTTGATAAGTAAAACACATAGCTTGTCTCGTTAACTATTATTGAAGTTCATAGATGAAGCTATTGGCATAGATAGCAGGGTTTTGTAGGAAGGAAATAGGCATCCATCGATGATTCATTCCAGAAGCAGTAATGATACAAGTGAGATCTTTCTGACGGCAGCACCTTCAGTGACCTACAGGATCCGATCGTTGACGTTGAGGCATCCCACACATGCATCAATCGTCTCCGTAGAACAGGCCGCAATGGGAATGTTGCCTGTTACTACGGTATTAACTTTACTTATTCCCAATCGTCATTAAGATAAACAACACCCAATCGTAATTAAGATAAACAACACCCAATCGTCATTAAGATAAACAACACCCAATCGTCATTAAGATAAACAACACCGCAGGAAAGTTCTATCATGCCGGGGTTTTTTCCCGGCATGAAAGTTTGGCAATTATGGTTTTTGGATTACCTTCAGGTTCACAAAAAATATATAGGGGTTCATCAAATATTTACCGGAGTTCACTATATATATATTACGGTTTACCAAAACGTACAAAATTAATAATTCTTGAAGGGGTTCATAAAATATGTACCGGGTTCACCAAATATGTACTGAGATTCACAAAATATGTACAAAATTAATAATTATTAGAAGGGTTCACCAAAAATGTATATGGGTTCATCAAATATATATTGTGGTTCACCAAAACATACAAAATTAATAATTCTGGAAGGGATTTATCAAATACGTACTAGGGTTCATAAAAATATTATAAAATTAATATTGTACATATTTGGTGAAACTCAATACATATATAGTGAACCCCTATATATTTTTTGTGAATCATTTCAAGAATTATTAATTTTGTATATATTTGGCGAACCCTAGTACATATTTGGTGAACCGCTCCAAGAATTATTAATTTTGTACGTTTTAATGAACCCCGATACATTTTTTGTGAACCCCACTATATATTTGGTAACCCCTATACATTTTTTTGTGAACTCCACTATATATTTGATAACCCCTATACAATTGTTTGTGAACCCCAAAACATTTTCAATGGCTTTGTACTAACATTTTTTGAACCTTTTACCAGCGTTTTTTATGCTCAATCCTGGTGGTTTCTCTACCCTATTGTGGCGGTATCTGCATCCTATACCGGCAGTTTTTGTCCCAATACCGGAGGTTCCTGTCAGTTTTTTCAATTTTCGGTGATTTTACATCAATACAATGGTTTTTAAGACCTTTTTACGACGGTTTTTCAACGAATTCAATTTTTCAAAATTGATCAGGGTATACTCGATGAATCATAAAGTTATCAAGATTCTCAATTTTTTAATGCGAACATTAAGTACCTTCACTCGTATTTTAAATTAGATTGAATTAAGTAATGAATTGTCAAAATAATTTATCACTTATTCATAAACGCTTAAGAACATATTCTTGATTATGTTGTGATTTTATAACAAGTATCTAGTAAAATATTTTTTCACCATTTAACGAACATGTATAACCTAAATCACGGTTATAGAATTGAAATCAATAAGTAGGGCGTACAATTATATATGGATCTAAATTCTAGATCTCTCTCTCTCTCTCTCATACGATTGTGTCTTACATTTATCATTTTACACATTATTATGTCTTACATTTATCGATTAATAAGTGGTACATTAATATGTATGTCTCACGATCTTATATGGATTATTCAAATCTATGAAATATATTGTTGTGCTTTTGTGATAAGTATTAAACGATACGAGTTTTCACCATATATAATTATAGGTCGTGATGTTAATGATGGTCGGTAAATCATATTTATCAGTTTGACGAACACGTATAACCCTCAAGGACAGTTTAACCTTTTATTTTATAAAAGTTATCCTTGATTATGTTGTCTTAATTTTATGGAAAGTATCAAGTAAAATCATTTTTCACCATTTAACGAACATATATAACCCCCAAGGTTGGAGGTGAACGCCATTAGATTTGTGGTGAACCCCACTACATTTTAGAAGAACACCTCGAAGAAAATTAATTTTTAAATTTTGGTGAATACCTCAAGCATTTGTTATATCCCATTACAAATTCATTGATCACCTAAAAGTACAATTGCAACTCATCATGTCCCAATCGCCACTAAAAAGCCTCTAATCGCCATCCTGAAAGTGCTAATCGCATCTTCATGGCCAATCGCTATACTTTGAGCTTTAATCTCACTGCTCATCCTAATCACCACCACTGGATAGGCGATCACCATTGGTAGTCCTCATCGCCATCAAAATGGCCCTAATGTCCATCAAAATGGCCTTAATCACCATTCAAATGGCTCTAATCGTCATGTCCCCCATAAAACCTAAAATTGTTATTTTTTCACACTTATATTCACACACTTGGTCTCTTTCTCCCTCTTTATCATGGGTTAAGTGATATTCATCATTTTCACACACTTAACAAATTTTACACACTTAGTGATTTTCAAACACTTAGCCATTTTCACAAATTTGCTTATTTCACACTTAAACCATTTTTCACACACTTAGCCATTTTGAAACACTTAGTCATTTTCACATACTTAACCATTGAAATTTAACATTTTATTTTATAATTATAACCCCATGAAATTTGAAAAATAACCCTATTTATTTTTTAATTTATAAGCCTATCAATATATTTTTTAAATCTAACCTTATTTTGTTATCAAAATTAACTGTAAAATTAAAAAACCCTATTCCCGTGTCACTTGGGCACAGGCCAAAATGCCTTTAAGTATGGATTTTAAGGCCCAAAAATGACCAGGAGGAAACCATATGTAAATGGTGAATCATCATATATATATATATGGAGAATCGCCATATCATACGACGAATCACCATATCCTACAGCAAATCATAATATATATATATATATATATATGGCGAATCGCCAAATGTATATGGCAAATCACCATTTGTATATAGTAAATCACCAAATGTATATGGAAAATCACCATTTGTATATAGTAAAATCACCAGATGTATATGGCGAACGCCATTGGGCTACGGCGTTTAGGGCCCTCCTTGATACGGGTCGAACGCCTGTAACTATGGAATTTAGGACCAAAAAATGACCATGAGGGCCCTGAACACGATAGCCAAATGACAATTCGCCTAGCTCCATGGCAATTGGAATTTAATCGTTACCTGGCATGGCCAAATTGCCATGCCCATATGACAAGCCACAATCACACATTTTTATATACTTGTCATTTCCATTTACTTGTTGATGTGGACGATGCAGCGTTGAAATTTTTAAAACAAATGGATCATTGCACGCGCAGGTCAGCTTTCGGAGGACATAACTTTTGACTCGGGTCGACTCACGGGGCCTAAAAGATATCAAATCGAGGCTCGTTCAGAGATCTACATGTGTAACTGGGTTTACTTGTTATGACCTCGTTTTAGGTCCAAAAAATTATGTTTTAAGTACTTTTGGAGGCCCTGAATATATTTTATCTTAATTTGGTTATTTTCATAATTTTACCTTTCTTTTATGTTTAGGGTTTTCTAAGACAGTTTATATACCTTTTGTTTAGGTTTTATGCGGCAGCTTATGATATTTGTTTGATACATTTTCTCTTTATTATTTTAATTTTGATATTTCGTGATTTATCGAAGTCGATGCCCAAATCATAAATCTAAATTCTAGATCTCTCTTTCCCTCATACAGTTATGTATGCATGGCTACTCGTCATCGATGAACGAATGGCATTTAGGGCTTGCAAGTGGTGATTAAGCCCTAATCGCCATGTTCTCAATTGGTTCTCATCGCCATGTTCATGAACTTGGGCATGTTCACATACAGTTAGCCATTTTTATAACTTAGCGACATACACTTAACAATTTTCATTTACTTAGTAATTTGCTCCACTTTGCCATTTTCATGTACTTATTTTGATGGAACTTTAACTTCCATGAACTTTAACACCCTTAGTCATTTCACACACTTGGTAATTTTCGTACACTTAGTCATTTTCACATACTTGGTCATTTTCGTACACTTAGTCATTTTCCGCACTTAACCATTTCACACACTTAATCATTTTCAAACACTTAACCATTTTCACAAATTTACTTATTTTTACACACTTTCACACGGTTACTCATTTTCACACACTTAACTATTTTCACATACTTAACCATTTTGTACACACTTAACCATTTTTACTTAATATACATAGCCTTATATAATTGTGTCTTACATTTATCATTTTCACACATTTCGTCATTTTAAATTTACCGAGTCATTTTCATTTCTTCATTTAACATATACACTTCGTAGAGGTCTTGAATTCTCAATTCTGATAAGGCCTTGAATTCTCAATTCTCAATTTTTCTATTTCATCAATTCTCGATTTTCTCATTTCATCAATTCTCGATTTCTCAATACAAACATTATCGATTTTCACTTATATTTGAAATTGGATTAAGTACCACTACAAATGAATATTTCTTCCGAAATAAATCCCTTTTAAACACTCTAAAACACACTTCAAACCTACTTATATACATAACTACACAAATATTACACCAGAAAGTAGCATAACAAGATACAAATCCTGGTACTTTTTAATGACTTCTTCAGTTGCACCATTTTACTCTCGGGATCAAGTTGCACTGCATGTCTCATCTCTGATCTACACTCTTCATATAGAGATCATTCCATTTCTTCAAGCTCTCTTTAGGGACTTCATCACCAAAATCAAAATATATTATAATGCTTGGTGACGATATCAAAATCTAAAAAAAAAGAAAAAAATAATGGAGATAAATAACAAGATCTCGAATCAGAATCCAAGGAAGCAAACCACAATAATGCAAATTTAAGTGCGAAATCACATATGTTTCACAAAGAAAAAGAACATACTTTGGAGAATTGATAATTATATAGAAGATAACTGGTACGAAACTCGCATTATGTGTTCATGTGCATGCTAAAGGAATAAAAAGTGACATTTGTATATGTTATGCTAATTCTTGGCAACTGCTGAGACAATAGTAATATACTCATAAGAGAGATATCTTTATACAATCGATTGAAAAAGAAGAAATTCATAGATATATTAAAAAATGTGTATGAGCAAAATGCATTTCAGTTGGCTGATCAATTCAGCACAAGCAAACATATTCTTATAAATATCAGAAAGGGAAAAGTATGTGGATGACTAGGGTACAATAAATTATTAAAGCTAATCGGATTGTGACTGAAACTATAAACACTAACTTACATGTGATATATGATTCAATATGAAAGAAGAGAGAGAGAAAGAAGAATCAAGTTATCTTTTCCTGCAGAAAATTGAGAACTAAACAAATTTTGTATCCTTACCCGGAAGAAGGATGAATAAGAAAAGCAAAAAACCACCCTTGTGAACAACTTATCTTTGCATAAGTACTCTAAATTATAAAATTTCAACAAAAGAAAATAAAGTATATAAGTACTATCTTGATTTTATATATTTCAAATCTAAAAACTGTCATTGAGTAAATAACATCCCAAACTTACGGTGAAGCCAATTGTCTGATATTCTCTAGAGTTTTTTTTTTCAAATTGATATACTCCAAACGACTAAAGGACTAAATAATTTTTTATAAGCCTATCATATACCAAATATAGTTAATTGCTTCATTCAACATTTTATCCTCTCTTTAGGGAAAAAAGAAATTAAAATCTACCTCTAACTGCATCACAATAACGAGTGCTGGAAATTTGGTACATGATTAACCAATTGGTTCTTAAAATTTTCAGGATGCAGCTTTCGCTAAGAGTGAAACGCATATGATACTTGAGCATCCATTCCTATGGCCAGCCGGAAAAAGGAAGTTGTTCTGACATCAGAATTGATATGTTAAAGAAGTTATCATTATACAATAAACTAAAAATCTTACCATAATCACAAAATCCTTCACCAAAAGTTCATATGTGTGCCTCTAAGACCGAACTCACTTCATCAAGCTCTTCTTATCATTCTTAAGCTTAAAACCAACCAAATATTCTTAATAGTAATATTTTACTCACTTGCATGAGATAGCAGAATAAATATATGAGAGAGGCTCAAAACAAGCGCAAAACAAAACATGTTTCCTGAAAATAATAGATAAAAGCAAAGCATAAGAAGAGAAAGAAATTACCTCAATTCTTTTCCTCACGAGGCTTGCTTCAGCGATTAAGATGCTACTGAACATCAAACTACTGCCTAGAAGCACTTAATCTAGTACCCGATGAGATAGATTGAAAGAATATGAGCTAACCTTTCGTCAGTTTGAGTTTCTAAGATGGAAAAAGAAGATCGACAATGGAGGAAGAAAGAGATGGAGCAAGAATGAGGTTAAGAGTAGTGAGAGTGAAAGGGATCGAATGAAAATTGAAAGAAGAGAGGGTGGGTGGGTTACCGATGCTACAAGTTAAAGAAAGAGAGAGAATCTTCAAACTATCTAACGGTCGAGATTAACCTGGTCAAATCTTACGATCAGGATTAATCCTAACATCAATACTAATAAAATAAAATTTCAGGTTTGAAGAGGGATCCCAACACCGCATTATGAAAACTTCCCGCTGAACCGCAATAACCTTATTGTGGTTAAACATTCATCGACTCAGTGGCCAATAAACCACATTCAACCAAGAACTTACTTGCATGCCATGTACTCGAGTGTTCATTATTCATGATACAATCATGATTTTTATACCATGTTTGATGTTTGAGCATTAATCCATAAACATATACATATCTCAAACATGTAATTAGTTCTTCATCTTGCTTGTGACATAACATGTTTGAGCATTGATCCATGGACATATATATATATATATATATCTTAACATAGCAAGTACCATTGCTCCATACATAACCTATGACGTATCTAGTGTCATAAATTGAATTCTTTCAATTCAACCACGTGATTAAAACTAAACTTAGGAATATTAACTTATACATAAGTTTTTCTGTATTAAACTCAAATACCGCATAAAAAATTTTCACGTAATATTCATTTTTCATATTTTCTATTAACATCATTGATAAATGTGATAATTAATTAAAATTCGCGTACTTGCATAGAATCTTCAGACTTTAATAACCATTAATTTTATACAAATTTCAGTAAATATATATTTGATTTTAATAGAAAACTAGTTCTATAGGCTAGAGGTATAACTCTACCATAATCGCTGTGAAATCCACTTCGATTTCTTTTTTCTCCGTGTCGTGCGTCTCTCTTTCTTTTCTCTCCCTGTTTTTTTTTCTGAAGGCTGCCCTTTTCTTTTGCTTTATTTTTGTTTTTTATTTGCTACCTTAGTCATACTTTCTTCTGTCCCTCACAGCACACGTGCAAACTTTTCCTCTATTTTTATTTAGTTGCTAACATAGTACTTATCTCATGGGTCACTCTTCAATGCCGGAAAATTTTTTTCCGACATTAATGTTGGGATTAATCCTGATCGTTAGATCTGGTCAGGATGATCTCAGTAGTTAGATGAATTTCACAGGCAAATTCATTTGCAGCCGGAGGAACAGGTAGCTCAACTTTCACTTTCCTTTTCTACTTTCCTTCTATCTCTTTCGATTTCGCCTTTCCCATAGTCAAAAAACCCCTAAAACTCAAACGAAGCTCAACCACTTCTCCTTTTCCTTGTCGAGCAAAGACTATTTCTCCTCATTTGCACCTACCAAACTCAGCAAGTCAGCACCCTCATCTTCTTCATCTTAGATCTGCATCTCTTTGTCTCAGATTTGCATCTATTCGTCTCTCTTGCCCCTCTCTTCTTAGTTCTGCGTTTCTTCACTCCCTTGCATCTCTCATCTCAGATCCATCTTTCTTCGTCTCCCCCGCCTCTCTTATCTCAAATCTACCTCTCCTCATCTCCCTCATCTCAGATCTGCCTCTTTCGTCTCTCCCTTATCTTAAATCTGTTGCTGATCCTCCAAATGGTCCCTGACCCCATGGCTCTCGACCCCTGGTGTAAGTTTCAGGTTCACACTTAGAAGATTCTTTTGGTTTACATTGATGGGAATTTCATATTACTTATGACTCGTGATTATAAAAATTAATTTGTACTTTTTTCGTTATTTGATTTTTGTTGATTCGTGCGAAGAATATAGAAGTTCGTCAGCGTATGTTGCCTATACATTTCTGGTTGTTCCTTATCTGATTCCATGGGTATTTTCTCAGCTTGGGAACGGGTTGGTTTTGTCTCACTAGTTATTAGTCATTTTCCTTTCCTGCTATTGAATTTGTAGTTTATAGACTCTTTAGAATTGTTAGTAATACGAGACACGATCTTAGTTAAATATGATTTTTTGCTCTCCCTTGAATTTCAGCTTCTATTTGTACGACTTCTTCTACTTCTTTGTTTCTTTGCATGTATGAGTGTTTTTTTGGCAATTTTTATGCTAAAAAGAATTACAAACTTGAATTATTAATAGGTTTTTAAAGCAATTTTTACAATATTCACTTAAGGAATTAAATATTCTGTATTTTATTTTTGTAAAATGCTTGTTAGTCATTTTTGTTAGCAGTGTGAATTTGTGTACAGGTAGTGCATATTGAATATTCATGAGGCTAGTACAAGTTTAACAATTTCTAATTGCTCTAAAACGATGTCTCTACATTACTTGTGTGATTTGAGATGATTGATATGTATAAAGTCCAGTATCATCTAAAATTGTTCTTTTAGTAAATGTTCTCTGAACTTCATTCTCAACATAACCTCATTAAGTTAATCAGCGAATGTATGAACATTCAGTTGGCTTTATTTTTACGCATGTTAAAGGTGCAGGTTAACAATAGCTAATCAATGATTCAGTGGAATATATTTTATTAGTTAACAAAATAGATTGACAAGCATTTTATTCATGGCACAGACTTTCCTAGGGACAGAAGATGCTTGTCCAGGTCTGTAGTTCATGGTGTTTGCCTTAGAGATGGGATTAAATGACCATAGTATCAAATTTTTTTATATAGGACCAATTTTTATATCTTGGACAATCACTTCAAAAAGGTGAACCCCTCACCCATTCTGCTTTCTTTCTTTCCTTATAAATTTTAACCTATCTAATTGAACCATCCTTGTCTTTTAGGCTTTATTCTCAAGCAATAATGGGAAGGCTTTTGGACGTTTTATTGGTAATATTTGTTTAACTTTTATACTGAATTAAAGAAATAGAAGACCTTTACAAATAGTATATATCAGAGATGAGAGACGCATTGAAACTAGTGTAATATTTGTGTAGTTATGTATAGAAGTAGTTATGTGTTTTTAAAGTGTTTAGAAGGGATTTGTACTGGAAGAAATTTTCATTTGTATCGATACTTAGTTCAATTTCAAATATAAGTGAAAATCACTAATGTTTGTCTTGAGAAATTGAGAATTTTAAGAAAAAACATTATGTTACTCCATGGATCAAGCATGGTTGATTTGATATGAATCTCAATGGTCAAATTTTAATATACTTTCTAATAGAGATTTCATTTAACTTGAGCACTAGATATGCAGTTGTAACGAGTATTCTATTAGGGTGAATTAAGAATCAATTTAATTCTATTTTAATTGTTTCATTTTTATTATTCAAATTTTCGGATTCAAATTTTGGAAAGATTTATGTTCATGTATTGACATAGACTTCACACTACGTTTGATTAAGATTGATCAACTTCTTCAATATTAATTGTTTAAGACCATAATCAACAGGGGATACAAGTGGTAAATATGGGTTGAGAGACAAGCTACTTATATCTAGCAATTGGCGAGTGACAATATATATATTGAAAAATGGAAGGATCTCTATGAAGAGTACATGTCAAAAATGAGAAACGCATTGTAACTTGATCTCGAGGGAAAAAATGATGCAGCTGAAAACAATCACTAAAAATATCAGGAGGTTTTAAATTAACTTACATATGTAGCAAGATTGTATCGTAGTAAGATTGTATCATGCTCTCTGAAATGTAAAATATTTAGAAGCGATTTGTAACAAAACAAATATTCACATATAGTGATACTAATAAATATGATTCTTCTTTAAAGAAGAATATGAATTAAATTTTTTTATATGCTGGTGAGTTTATTTATTTCATAAAAAATTTACATATGAGATTAGTACGTGAAATGACTAAGTATGTGAGAATAGCTAAATATATGGAAATTACTAAGTGTATGAAAATTATAAATTTTTTGAAAATGACTAAGTATTTGAAAATGACCAAGTGTGAAAGCGGCCAAGTATATAAAAATAACTAAGTGTGTGAAAATGATCAAGTTAATGAAAATGGTTAAGTGTGAAGATAACTAAGTGTTTAAAAGATAACTAAGTGTGTGAAGATATTTAAGTGTATGAAAATTATTAAGTGTGTGAAAATGGTTAAATACATGAAAATATGGTTAAGTGCATGAAAATAGCTAAGTGTATCAAAACAAGTGCATGAAAATGCCAAAGTGTGAGAAAAATTCTAAGTAAACGAAAATATGACTAAGTGTACAAAAATCGTTAAGTTGTGAAAATGATCAAGTAATGGAAATGACTATTTGCATATAAGCGACTAAGTGTGTAAAAACGACTAAGTGTAGCAAAACAACTACATGAAAATGACATGTATATGAAAATGTGTGAAAATGACAAGTGTGTGAATATATAATTTATCAACCTAGATAAAGTATATGAAAATGTGTGATTGTCGCTTATCTCAGGGACACGGCTATTTGGCCATGCCAGGTAGCGATTTGGCTAAGTGACGAAACAAGTACGAAAAAATGACAAAGGGTGAGAAAATTACCAAGTGAATGAAAATTGTGAGT
>QANY01008461.1:4336-124109 GCA_003255025.1 Datisca glomerata
AAAAAAAATATAAAAGATATCAACTACATTCATATGAAGAAGAGAGATGAACAAGATATATTATGAACAAATGTACCAAACAATTAAGCTACCTTGAGAAGAAGAAATGGAAGAAGATGAAGATAATAGAAGTATAGAACTTCTTCCTCTCTCTAAAATCACCTCTCTTTCCAACCCCTCTCTTTCTCACTCTAAAAAATGACTTCCCCCTTTTTTTACTCCCCAAAAGACCTCCCTTTAAGTGAAGACTTCATTCCTATTTATAGGCAAAATTAGTGTTTGCCTTATTTTACTTTTAGTCTTTTTTTCAATCTTTATTTTTTTAGTCCTCTTTTTTCAATTTTTTACTTTTTAGTCTTTGGACCACTTTTCTTATTTTAGTATTGGATTATTTTTCAAATTATACATATAGTCGGATTATTAAAAGAGCCAAAATATAAAGGATGTATATTTCATGTATTAGGCCGGATAAAATACGGTATCTACAATATGATCATCAAATTGATGTGTATTACATCTCTATGATAAACGACATGTTAATAAAAATATTAACTCACATCAGTCCTATCATATATGATCTTATTATATAAAGTAACTTCACTAAGATTTCTATCCACCTCAATGATCCATATCTATATGACATGCATTCATAATACTTAGTGATCCGTATTAGCAACCATTCATTATCTATGATCTTAATCCCCTCATACTAATACAAGATCATAGTCTCATCAGTGAATATGAAATTTCATATATTTATATAAATGATTCAACAATAATTTAAAAGAACAATTATAAGAAAAATGTAATCTTCTTTAAATTTCATATCAAAATGTCAATGTACATGCTTTGAGGGCATAACCCCCAACATATCAAATACTATTGAATCATGCACGATTTTCAGTAAATCGATCTTCTAAAACTTATTGAATTATGAGATTACCAGAATTTAGGCAACGATTTCGATAAATCATGAAATACCAAAAATTGGAGTTATAGAGAAAACATCTCCAACAATATTAGTAAAAACTACCGGAAAAACCCTAAACAAAAGGTATTAAAGCTGTCTCAGAAAAGCCTAAACATAAAAAAAGTGAAAATTACAAAAATGTCCAAAACTCACGAAACTGGCTTACGAGCTTCTGAAAGTGCCTAAATGACCTATTTTTGGCCTAAAGCTGAGCTGTAATGAGTAAAACTAGATACACACGTAGATTTCTGAAGGGGCTTCGATTTAATATCTTATGAGCCCCGTGAGTCAACCCGAGTAAAAAGTTATGACCTCCGGAA
Source organism: Datisca glomerata (assembly GCA_003255025.1). Classification (NCBI taxonomy): domain Eukaryota; kingdom Viridiplantae; phylum Streptophyta; class Magnoliopsida; order Cucurbitales; family Datiscaceae; genus Datisca; species Datisca glomerata. Next base: position 5,627 of record QANY01008461.1, read on the forward strand.
GGTGTGCGCGTGCGACGATCCATTCGCTCCAAAAACTCCAATGCTACATTGTCTGCATCATTATTACTAGCCCCTAGGAATTCAAGCGTAAACTAGAAACAAAACATGAAAAATCAATTTGGAAGGGAAATTTAACAAGATTATCTAAGTATTTTAAACAAACATTCAGTAAAAGATCACAACCGCTATCTAAATTATTTCAATCACAACTCCCAAAATTGTGTGTGTGCACATTAAGCCAAAGTCCTCTTATCATAACCAGGAATACATATAACCCTGAAAATTAATCCTGTTAAAGTCTCAAGTCCATATCCTCATGGGTAAATATTTCAATTTAATTCTAGGTAAGGATATTCAGTCATGGAGTTGGAAAGAAAAGTAAACACTCAATTTGGATAGATAAAATTTAGGACAAGCAAATAAACGAACATTGATCACAAGAAATGAATTTTTGCTATTTTTATTGTATTTATGAAAGATAGAGTCATGCATTAGAATTTCAAATGGTCAATTTTAAAATAAACATAGGATAATAGAGACATAAAAATAAAGGATCAAAAGAACATTGTCTTCTTGGAGTTTATTGAATTGAATTTCTTTCATTTTCTCTTTGTTTTTCTTTTCTTCTTCTTCTTCTTTTTTCTTTTTTTTCTTATTTTTAATAAATAACTCACTTTCAAAGATGCTCAAATAATTCTTCTAATTTTGACCAAAATCATCCCTAAACATGACAACTAACATTCCACAAACTATGAATGGTGATAAAATAGCAAGTTCACCAATTCAAATGATCAATGAAAGTTCATAAGTTATTTTCACAATTTTCCAATCAATCGTAAAAGGTGTGTGACTTCGAAATAATTAATGCACTTAAACATAGAAATTTTCTTGGTTATATGCATTGGACATCCATTTTATCCAATGCTTAAAATGTGCACATAAAGAACTTAGGGGCTATTCTTTAGTATCATGATAGCAGATGTGACTAAAACCAAAACTTTAAAGATCATACCTAGACAATAATACAAAATTGTAAACTAGCTTACACAAAAAATACCACAAACAGACAATCAACTATATAATTTCTTTAATTAGTTTTTTATTTTTTTTAAATATGCATGTGCATGAAGAATAAAATACCACCACCCCTAACAAAAATCAGACAGTGTCCTCAATGTCTAAAGATAAATGCAATGCAAAGAAGACAATAAAAAAGAACGCATGAATGATGAACATGATGAGTATATCTGTGCGACCTACCATGAGTCTCCAAAACAAATAACATAAAAAAAATAATAAAAACACACCAAACTAAATCAAACTAAATAAAAAAAGAAAAATATAAAGTAAACCACTTAGAATTGATAAACCGGGTCGTTGAGAAAGATTTCTTCAACCTGGCCCGCTCTTTCAATGTAATGCTTCAGTCTCTGGCCATCGACACTAAATACTCCCCCATCACTCGGGTCTTCGACCTCGACAGAATCATTAGGAAAGACTTGCTTTACTATAAATGGGCCAATCCAACTCGACCTTAACTTACCTAAATGGAGATGCATACGAGAATCATATAAAAGTACTTTCTAATTTGTCTCAAAATGTTTTCTCATAATTTTTTTTATAATGAGCTGCTTTATTCTTTGCTTTGTAGATCCTGGAGTTTTCGTATGCATCATTTCTCAACTCCTCAATTTCTGATAACTGGAGTTTGTGATTGATACCTGCAACACTCAGATTAAAATTCAGAGCTTTGGTAGTCCAATAAGCCTTATGTTCAAGTTCTATAGGTAAATGACATGCTTTTCTAAGAACAAGTCTATAGGGAGACATCCAAAGAGGGGATTTATAGGCAGTACGATATGCCCAAAGTGCATCTAAAAGATGTGAAAACCAATATTTACGGTCGGGTCTTACCGTCTTTTCTAAAATTTGTTTTATCTCCCTATTCACCAACTCAGCTTGACTATTTGTCTAAGGATGATAGGCATTGACAACCTTATAAATCACACCATACTTACGCATGAGAGCCTCAAAAGATCGATTGCAGAAATGAGTCCCCTGATCACTAAGATAGCTCGTGGTGTACCAAACCGCGACAACACATTTTCCTTTAAGAACTTTACTACTGTTGCATTATCATTGGTTCGACATGGTACAAGCTCGACCCACTTGGAAACATAATCCACAGCCAGGAGAATATAAAGGTAGTTAGAAGAAGGTGGAAATAGTCCCATAAAATCTATTCCCCAACAATCGAATACTTATATCACAGGAATTGGGATCAAGGGCATCATATGACAGCGAGATAGAGCTCCTAAATTTTGGCACCTTATACATGAACGGAAAAAGTCATTAGTGTGTTTGAACAAAATGGCCAATAAAGACCACACTGTAAGATTTTAGCAGCAGTTTTCTTTATAGAGAAATGACCACCACATGCATCATTGTGACAAAAGTTCATAAAGCTAGACACTTCATTCTCAGGGATACATCTCCTCAAAATCTGATCGGGTAGTATTTAAACAAATATGGATCATCCAAATAAAAAAATTGCACCTTAACTAGAAACTTGCGCTTATCTTACGAACTCCACTTAGAAGGTAGTTCATTTGTCACAAAGTAGTGAACAATATGTGCCTACCAGGGTAAATTACTAGCAACAAAAAGTTGTTCATCTAAAAAATCATCACGGATAGGTGGGCCATCAGCAGAATCATTGAATTCGAGTTGGGACAAATGATCCGCGACAACATTTTTAACACCTTTTTATCCTTTATAGTTACATCAAATTCCTGCAAGAGAAGGATCTACTGAATTAATCGTGTCTTAGCATCATTTTTAGAAAGGATATACTTAAGGCCAGAGTGATATGTAAAGATAATAATGGTAAACAAATCAAGTATGCAGGGAATTCGTCAAGAGCGAACACCATAGTAAGCAACTCCTTCTTAGTGGTTGAGTATATCATTTGAGTATTATTCAATGTTCAACTTGTATAATAGATAAGAAAAGGCTTCCTTTCCCTTCACTAACCTAAAATAGCTCCAACAGTAAAAATTGCTGGCATCACACATGATTTTGAATGGTAAACTCCAATATGGTGGTTGAATGATGAGAGCAGAAGTTAATTTCACTATAACTATTCGAAAGGCATCCTCACACTTAGGTGTCCATTCAAAAACAACATCTTTGGCGAGGAGGTTACATAGGGAATGAGAAATCATTAAAAAGTTTTGTATGAACCTCCTACAAAAACCAGCATGACCTAAGAATGATCTTACATCTTTGATGGTTTTGGGAGTGGGCAAATCAGAGATGAGATCAATCTTGGATTGATCATCCTCAATCCCTCTCTCAAAAATAAAATGGCCCAAGACTTTTCTTGATGATACAATGAAATGACACTTCTCCCAGTTCAAAACGAGACCTTTCTCTTCACACCTAATCGAAACAGCTTCTAAGTAAGAAAGGCATGAGTCAAAAGAATTATCAAAGGCAGTTAAATCGTCCATAAACACTTCCATACATTTTTCAATTATGTCACTAAAAATGTTCATCATACATCTCTAGAAGGTAGCTGGTGTTTGGTGACACTCATCATTATCATGTGGTTGCTTTCCAATGTGAAAAGCATTTACTTCTAAGGTCATGTTCCTAAAAGATATCTTCATTAGACCATTCCTCCAGTTGATTAAAGTATTTACAATGGCGAGGAAAGGTCTACCGAGGATAATGAGAATCTTTGATTTCATGCTTACCACAAACTAGATGTCAAGGACAAGGAAGTCAATAGGGTAATAAAATTCACAAAACATCCTCAACTATACCCCAGGGATTTTTTATTGATCGATCGGCCAATTGCAACACCACAGAAGTTGGCTTAATTTCACCAAGGTCTAGTTATGAGTAAACAGAGTAGGGAATGAAATTAACACTCGCGCCAAGGTCGAGCAAAGCTTGGCTGACTTCATGAGTCCCAATGTGATAAGAGATTGTGGGACTACCTGGATCTTTGTATTTTGGTGGTGTCTTCTGCTCAATCACCGCACTTACTCATTCTGTCAAGAAAGCAGTCTTCTTGACATGATGCTTTCTTTTTACAGTGCACATATCCTTCATAACTTTGTCATAAGTAGGCACTTGCTTAATGATATAACGTAAATGATGATTAATCTTCACTTGTGTCAAGTGCTCTAGGATCTCATTTTGAGTTCCAAGTATTTTCCAGTAGGATGAAGAGCTTGGGGGAAATGCACTTTAACTGGAGATTCAGTTGGCTGATTATTCTTAGGGATTTTGATTGGAGTACACAGAGTGGTAGTACTTGTCATTGGTTCTTCCAAAAGTTTACTACGAGTAGAGATGGCATTGAATTCTTTGAGATTTTGATTATCAGGATTAGAAGTTTGTGCCATATGTTGCCCTTTTTACTGAGCTAAGGAGGAAAACTTTCCACATTCTTGAATAGCCAAAGCTCCAGTTAGCTTTGAAATATGACTTTTCATTTCCTTGCTTTCTTCCACCAACTGAGTGAAAACTGATTCAAACTTATGGTTTGTCTTGCTCTGTGCCTCCATAAAAACTTGTAAAGAATTCTCAAGAGAACTCTTTGGTGGTTGAGCATTGTGTTGAGGAGCAGAGTAAGGCATTGGTGGTTGCGGTTGCTATTCATTTCTCCATTATCCTCCTGATTTTTGTGTTTGGTTAGGATCCCTCCAACTAAAATTTGGGTGGTTTCTCCAGCTAAGATTGTATGTGTTAGAGAAGGGTTTAGATGCTCCTTAAGTATTACATTATTCCTCATAAACTCCTCTAATCTCATTGTAAGCAACGTAATCCTTAGCTAGATTATCCACCACTCCATAAATAAAACATGACTCTTGTGATTCTGCCCTTGCGACCATGTGAATTCCTCTACTTTCCTTAGTTTTGAGGGCCTTGACTTGTTTTGGCAAAGAATCGATTTGAGCTTTGAGGCTATCATCTTTCCTTAGTTGGTTGATTCCTGAAGATTGAGATCAACTTGTACTATCTGTAGCACTAAGTCCAGTCCATGTGTGGGCTTTTTAGGCTAACTCGTTGAGATACTCAAAAGCTTCTTCATGTTCCTTCTGGAGAAATTTCCCATTGCACATCATTTCAACAATTGGCGCTCACGGATGGTAAATCTTTCATAAAAATAACTCATAAGGCGCCAACACTCATAACAATGATAGGGACATTGATTTAACAAATCTTTGAACCGTTCTCAGACTTGATACAACGTTTCACTATCTTTTGAGTGAAGGTTGAGATTTATCGTTTAAGACTATTAGTCTTATGGTGAGGGAAATATTTATTGAAAAATGCAGTTGTCATTTCTTTACATGTACCGATCGACCTAGGTCATATCGAATACAACCAGCTTTTTGCCAAATCCTTCAAGGAAAAGGGAAAAAGTTTACGGCGCACAGAATCTGCGGTTCCAACTTGATTGTAGGTAGCCATCACCTCTTCAGATTCCTGAATATGAATGTAAGGATTCTCACTTTCTAAACCGTGAAAGGTTGATAAAAGTTAAATCATGCTCGGCTTGAATTCTAAGTTCGGTAAATTTGGGGGAAACATGATGCATGAAGGTGTGGCCATATGTATTGGATGATGATAATTGTTCAAAGATCTCTGTTGGACTTCTCCCTCTTCCGCTATTTCGAATGGATTTCTATTTGCTAACGAGTTTGAAGAAGAAGGAACACTAGAAGATGGGAAGAAGAGTCTCTGGGGTTATCTGATCTCTTTGCAAATCTACGTAATCATCTCTATCAAGATTCATGCACCTAACTAAATTTTTTTTATTTAAAAAAAATTAATGCAAGAAATATACACCAATAATGTTCTTAGGTTGAAATGAAAAGTTTATAACGATCTCAATTAATACCTAAACTTTCCTAGACAGAACTCCCGAGGTTCTTAGGAAAGTATGGAGGGGACACAATTATAAACTTGTACCAATCTTCCTTAAGCATAAGCTTTTTTGAGAGAACAATATTGATTTATATCAATTACAATTTAAAAAAAATATTTGTGAAGAAAAATATTTGCAAGAAATTATAAAGTAAGTTAATTCTATTCTAATAGTAACACAAATTATGAGACCTAAATTATTAGCTGAATGAGAAGCTTTAAAAAATTATAACCTAAATAAATTAAAGCAAAAGAAATAACTAAGGAAATTAAAAGACAAGGAATTACGGAAAAAGAAATAACTACAATTCAAAACTAGTAGGAAAAAAAATTAATGCTAAAAACAGTGAAACTTCTAAAAATTAAAAACAAATTAGAGCAGATTTAAAAAAAAAAGATTTAAGTCATTTTTTTCTTTCTGAGAAAAACTTGAAAATATTTACTAAAATTTATATCAACAAATAAAAAGATAACTTAAAAAAAATTAATTACCTCTTGAGCCAACTTTTCTTCTACCAATCTTTTTCACTTGAAAAATACCTCCCCGGCAACGGCACCAAAATTTGATTACGTCCAAACTTGTCGAAACAAAGCGATTGATGTAGTGTACATTGTGCGGTCTTATCCACGAGGAGGTAACTAAAAACAAGTAATAAGAGATGTTAGACAAGTGATTTTGGAGATGAATAAAGTAAATAAAAAAAGAATGAAATTTTAATTTTGTTGTTGAAAATGATTTTTAAAACACAAAAATTTGATTTGATAAAAAGTCAATAATAAAAAGTAGTGACATGAATCCATTATATGATTCATTTACCTATTTAGATTTTGATTCATGAAATTACTCAATTAAAAATTTCACATCCCAAATAATCAATTTGAAAATAAAGAGTTAAAGAACATATATTTAAAAAATAATGTATTTGATTAAATTAATTTCTTACATTTAGCATATGTGAAAATGAGATCATCTTAAAAGAAATCTAAAAATGACAATATAACTTAGGTAATATTACAATAAAAGACTACTTATAAAATAAACACAATTTTATCAATACAATTATATTATGCAAAATTTCACATAAAAAAGCTTGACTAAATTATATGAAATTGACAACATAATTATATTAACAAATAATTTGAAGAAAAAGATAGAAGAAATATAATATACTCAAGTTTATAAACCTGAAGAACATTGAGAATCAAAATTCAAATAAGAAACTACGAATATAATTTCATCTCTAACCTTACCAAATGAATTTAGTCTATCTTACTAAACATTTCTCACAAATTCTAAAACAAAGTATGAGAAAAATAAGAAGATAGACTAGATTTTAATATAATTTTATTAAATAAAAAACTTGATGCATAACATAAGGCAAGACCCCCAATTTAAAGTATTTTTGGGTTGTCAAAATATTATAAAATAAAAGATTTTTTGTAAAAACACGTAGAAATGAAGTAAAGATAAATAAAATGACTTAATTTAGAGAGTTACACACTAAATACCCCTCCAAATGGACCCTAAGTTATTTAATCAAAGGAAACTAAAGGGCAGACACGTGTTATCATTTAATTCACCAACGGAGAGCTTTGGAGACGTAAAAGGACACGTGGAGGCAAGGTAGTGCTTCGGCTGGAGCAAACCTCAGGTCAGGGAGACAAGAAAGTAATGGTATGATGATGTGTTAGAATCTAATTGGTCAACAATAAAGTAACTAGGACCCTTTGGAAGAGAAAGTGGAAGGGGCACCTTGCGGTTCAGCTGTAGCGGCTCAGCTTCTACAGATGTTGTAGAGCGCGACACATGGCAGAGACTAGAGAAGAAGGCTTTTCACGGATTGGACTTGATTTTTAACTTGGACTCTTCATTTGGGCTCCTTATTTGAGATATTCTCAAGAACTTCTATATCTTTTCTTTACAATCTTAACATAATTGCTTATTTTTCCTGAAAAATAAATTAAATTAAATATTTTTGAATCACAATATTTTTATATTAATTACATGAAAATATTAATTAAAATCTAATTTAATTTGATAATTTTAAAGAATTCAAGTGCTTTTTTAAGCACTTATCAAGCACATAGTACGTAATCACAAACCGGAGTGGGAAGACCCTTACGTCATTGCACGAATCGTCAGACCAGAGAAGTATATTCTCTAAGACCAAGAAAGGACCACCCAAATACAAAAGATGCTCGAATGAAAGACCTCAATAAAGTCCATGGCCGTAAATTTCGTTGGTCCAGACTGCATTCTCCACAGTCATTGCTTTACTAAAAGACTTTCCCATACATCTGCCATAGTTCAAGGAAGGATGTGATGCTTTCTTACTCTTATTCCGTCACATCAAGGTAGTGCTAACTAATAAAAAAATATCCTTATGATCTATCTTCTCTTATTCAATTGATAGTTAGTGCTCTGTGAGACTTCTTCTTCATGAGGTGGTTGCTGGCTGACGATACCCTGGAAAGGACTATTCCCACTAACTAGCATTGCACCCCTTTTTTTCTTATGCCTCTCGGGAAGCAGATTATTGCTACTCCCATATGCGGCTACCTAAGATGACTACTCATCTAAGATGACTAGGAGAAAAGACCTTACATAGGGCAGAAGGACCACGATAATACTTTGTGGCACCCGAGATCATGGAACTCTCGGCTGAAAGACCTCAACCAAGGCAACGGCCTAACGAGGCCTCCATATCACATGAGATAATTTGGAGAAAAGTTCTTGTATGGGGGGCAAAGACCACGATAATATTTCATAGCGCTCGAGGTCATAGAACCCTTGGATGGAAGACCTCATCCAAAATCATGGCTAAGATGATGGCTCCTACTCGAGATGTTCTGGAGAAAAAAAGACCTTGTATAGGGCACCTCTAGTACCCCAAAGAATTAATGAGTAATTTTGTAATTTAAAGAACCCCCCACTCACACCATTGTGTATACCTCATTCTCCATCTCTTTTGCACGAACCCCTCCTCTATAACCACCCACAACACCCTCATTTCCCATTTTCTTTTAATTCACAAACCCTCCTTTTAACTGCCATTCTCTCTTTGTTTTATCTCTCTGGCAGCCCTCTCTCAGGCGAAAACTCCATTGATTCTCATTCTTTCAACTTCATCTTCTTCTTTTTCTAATTTAAGTAATAATAAAATAATTTTTCCTTCTTGTATTTCTTTTCTATTTGTCTTTCCTATTTTCTCTCTCTATTCAACTTAGATTTTAATTAATACTTTGATGCATCAATCTGAATTTTTCTCTCTAATTTTTGGCAGATTACATTCTTGATCATCTCTATTTTGTTCAATTATTCTTGCATCATTGTCGTCCATCGATTCTGGTAAAGCATTTTATTTTCTTTCTCTCGTTCTCATCTTTCTCCCATGTTTCTCTTAGTTTCTTTGCCCTATCACTGAATTCATCCCTATTTTCATTTTTGTTCTTCTATTTTCTTTCATTTGGACAACCTTCAATCGTCATTTTCTGGATCGTTGCTTCATCGTCATCGTCGCTGCCTTCATCATCGGTAAGCTTGGTCTCCTTCATTCTTTCTCGAATCTGCCAGAATGTAACTTGGTTTTTTTATTCAGTTGCTTTGACCGGAAAAATTTATCTCCTTCTTCTTTTCTTTCCCTTCTATGTTCTCTCTCTCTCTCTCTCTCTCTCCCTTCGTCTCCCTCTTCCCCTCTGTTTCTGCTTCTCTCGGTCTCTTTCTCTCCTTCGTCTCCCTCTTCCCATTTTTGCTTCTCTCGGTCTCCATCTCCTTCATCTTCCCCCCTCTCTGTTGCATCTCTCTTTCGCTCCTTCGTCTCCCTTTTCCCCTCTGTTTCTGCTTCTCTCGGTCTCTCTCTCTCTTTCTTTCATCTTTCCCCCTCTCTATTGCGTCTCTCTCTCCTTCGTCTCCCTCTTCCCCATGTTTCTGCTTCTCTCAATCTCTCTCTCTCATTCATCTCCCCCCTCTCTGTTGAGTCTCTCTCTCTCTTTCCCTCTTCTTCGTCTCCCTTTTCTGTTTCCCCTTCTCTTGAACCGGTTCACTTGAATCGGACCAGTTCATTCAGACCGGGCTAAACCAGTTTAGTCAGACCAAACCCAATCCGGCTTGTTCATACCAGACCAGTTCCACCCGACCAGACCGAACCGGCCCAAAACAGCTGAACTGAACCAGTTCAGACCACCCGAACATTGTTGAACCATTTTAAACCGCTTGATAATTTACACCCGATGTGGTTTCCACTTGTTCCCAATCTCGATTATTTAATTAAATAATTGTAGATATTATATGAATTTGTTGTGATCTGGGATCCTTGGATTTCATGTCATTAGTTGCTGAATTTAAAGTAGCGAATCCAGGTAAGTGAATTTACATAATAATTCGGTTCATATGTTATAAGTGTAAAATATATAATGTGAAATTATTTTATTATTTCTTTATGTTCAATCTTATGATCAAGTGTTTTATTTATTTTTCATATCACGATGAAATTATTTATCATGTTATATATGATTATATCTTGAGTTATACATGTAATAGTTATATCGTTTATGTTTATGAACAAGTTATATGTTTACCCATGTATATGTGATAATGTGAATTATGAATATTAATTCAAGTAAAGTGATAAGTAAACAAGAAGTAGACTTAGTCATGTCCCTTTGTTATCAAGTAACTAGATTGTTCACATCATATTATCAAATTATACGGTTGGATGTCACCATGTTCATGTTAGCATCCTTAAGGTTCATATAACTTTAAATGACATCAAGTTTCAGGACACCAAATCTGTCATGTTCACGTTCATGTTACAAGTTCAAGTTCAAGTTGTGAATCAGTTCTGGTTAGGTTGTTAATCGAGGGATATGTCTAGTCGAATTATAATCAAGCAAGTATATGTATCAGCATGTATAAGTACAAGTTCAAGTTATATGTTAATCATGAAATCGGTGTGTTATTACAAGTATTTTATGTGAGCAGTGAACGTGTGAAATAAATTTGCATGAGTTATATGTTTACATTTATGTCATGTGAAACTTATTAGTATGTGAATTTATTTATTGAGTATTTTTAATACTCACCCCCATAGATGATTGTGTTGCAGGTGATGGTGAGCAGCAGGAGTGAGGGACTGCCATAGCAAGTATGATTATGATTTTTAAGTTAAATCATAACTTTATAACTTCAGTTATTTCAGAAGTTTATGAATATTCATGTTTAACTTTCATGTCTTATAGGTTAATGAATCATTTATTTCAGTTTAATGAATTATTCATTTCAGTTTAATGAGTTAATATTCTATTAAAATAATTTTATGCATCCACTATTTAACGTTAAAATTAGGGTTTTCAATATAGGGATTTTCTCAAATTAGGGTTTTAATTGAATTATAAATTTTTGAATTATGAAATTTCAAGCATGTTTAACCCTCAGAAATTGGGGTGTTACAGTTTGGTATCAGACCCGTGATTTTAGATTCTGTACACTTTTCTAAGTGAAAGATATGGCATGTCACTCACTCTGCTCCTCCCTCATCTTATAACTCAGGTACGCATGTTATATGTGTTTAAATTATTGATCGAGTATGATGTGTTTTGTTTCATTATGACATGTTTAAATTATGTTTATGTTATATTTGCGTGATACATTGGTAAGTCTTGGGTTTATGGGTAGCAGTGTGATGGCGATCCCTACAAGGAACAACAACAATCATGCACCAATTGATCCTTGCTAACCCTCCAGTTGCTATGATGGATATGTTTCAAGAATTTTTAGAGTTGTTAAGGCAGATAGCTACGGCTCACCAAGCTCTGCAACAGCAACTGCAACAGACGATGGAGGTTAATATGCAGCAGTTGGTCTATACATTCGGGAGGCTGAAACCACCTAAATTTGACGATCACTCGTCCGACCCACTGCTAGTTGACGAATGGATTACAAGACTGGAGCATATCTTCCAGTTTATGTCGTGTTCTAAGATTCAATAAGTTGTTTGTGCAACATTTATGCTGATGCGGGAGCCTCATAAATGGTGAGAACTCACATGGAGAGCTCATGACATCGATCATAATCCAGTGACATGGGATCATTTCAAGGAACTCTTCTTTGATAAATATTTTCCGATCACGGTCAGGACAGAGAATGAGGTTGAATTCCTCAGACTTATGCAAGGAGCTATGTGTGTAGCTGAATACGAGTGGAAGTTTAAAGAATTGTCCCGGTACGCCACGCACTATGTGGATAGCAAGATAAAGAAGGCATTGACTTTTGAAAGAGGACTGCGTCCAGAGATTAAGGGATCAGTGTCGCTCCATAAGCATACCACCTACGCAGCGGTGGTTGAGGCAACTTTATTGATGGAACAAAATCTTCCTCTATGTGCACCACCACGGTTAGAGCAATCATTTCATGAAAAGAGGAAATCGCAAGATTCTCATCAAAGTCCCCACAATGCAAAAAGGCAGATGATCAAATCAAATCCCTTATGTGCTTAACAAGCACCATGACGGTCAATGCTTTAAGACGAACAATGCTTGTTTTAAGTGTGGAAAGATTGGGCATTGACTCAGGCAGTGCCTTTTGCTTGCTCAAGGACAGCCTAGTATGCTGCATGTGGTAGAGCTAAAGGGAAATTTTTCGCATTAACTCGCCAGGAAGCTGAGCAGTCGGATGCAGTTGTGGCAGGTACATTACTTGTACTAGGACATTCAACTTTTACATTAATTTATTACGGATCCACACATTCTTTTATATCTGCTTCATTTGTGGCTCATGCATCTTTGTCTGTTGTGCCATTGGGTTTTGAGTTATGGGTTTCTACGCCTTCCGGAGCTTATCTCCTGGCTAATAAGGTGATGGGGAGTTGTTTAGTGATGATACCAAATCATGTTATGAATGCTAAGCTTATAGTCCTAGGGATGCATGATTTCGACGTAATTCTAGGGATAGACTAGTTGGTTGCTAACTATGCCAACATAGACTGTTATCGAATTTCCTACCTCCGGGCAGACCTAGCTTCAAGTTTAGGGGATCTGAGCAACAGCCTATACCAAAGGTCATATCTACTTTACGGGCACAACGCCTACTTGATCATGGTAACTGGGGTTACTTAACTTTTGTTGTGTATACAACTAAGACCAATTTGGATATTGGATATGTTCTAGTAGTTTCTGAATTTTTGGATGTCTTTCCCGATGATTTGCTAGGACTTCCTCCTACTCGGGAGACATATTTTCGTATTGAGTTGGTACCAGGCACTGCCCCTATATCCAAAGCCCCGTATCGTATGGCTCTTGCAGAGTTGATGGAACTTAAGGACTAACTTCAAGAATTACTGGATAAGGGTTTCATTAGACCTAGTGTTTCACCTTGGGGTACTCCAGTATTATTTGTTAAAAAGAAAGATGGATCAATGAGGCTATGCATTGATAACCAAGAGTTGAATAGAGTCACTATCAAGAATATGTATCTGTTACCGTGTATTGAGGATTTATTTGATCAATTTCAGGGAGCAACGGTATTCTCTAAGATTGATTTAAGATAAGGATACCATCAGCTCAAGATTCGAGATGAGGATATCCCTAAAACAATGTTTCGCACTCGTTACAGCCATTATGATTTTGTAGTTATGTTGTTTGGATTAACTAATACTCTGGAAGCCTTTATGGATTTGATGAACAGGGTGTTCAAAGAGTACTTGGATTCTTTTGTGATCATATTCATTGATGATATTCTTATGTACTCTAGATCAGAGACCGAGCATATAGATCACCTCAAGATTATTTTGCAAGCACCAGGTTTATGCTAAATTCTAGAAGTGTGAGTTTTGGCTTCAGCAAGTATCATTCCTTGGTCATATGGTATCTCGAGATGGAATCTCAGTTGATCCGTCTAAGATCGAAGCAGTGGTTAACTAGCCTCCACCGGTAAATGTTGGGGAAGTTCATAGTTTTCTGGGTTTAGCAGGATATTATAGGAGGTTCGTTAAGGGTTTTGCAAAGATTGCTGCTCCACTTACTCAGTTAACCAGGAAAAGCCACCTTTACTTGGACGACTGAGTGTGAGAAATGTTTTCAGATACTTAAACAAAAATTAGTGACAGCACCAGTATTGACCATTCCAGATGGTAAGAGTGACTTTATGATTTACAACGATGCTTCCAAGACAGGATTGGGTTGTGTTTTGATGCAACAGGAAAATGTCATAGCATATGCCTCTCGTCAGCTCAAGCCTTATGAACAGAATTATCCTACACATGATTTGGAGTTGGTTGCAGTTGTATTTGCGCTTAAGACTTGGAGACATTACTTATATGGCTGTAAGTGTCAGATTTACACAGATCATAAGAGTCTTAAGTAATTTTTCACTCAAAAAAAGCTTAACATGAGGCAATGACGTTGGTTGGAATTGGTGAAGGATTATGATTGCGAGATCATTTATCATCCAGGCAAGGCAAACGTAGTGGTTGATGCCTTAAGTAAAAAATCAGCTCTTATTACATCTCAAGTGCATCTCTTGGAGGATTTGAATGTACTGAGATTTAGATAACTTTAAGTGACATCAAGTTTCAGGACACCCAATTTGTCATGTTCACGTTCATGTTACAAGTTCAAGTTCAAGTTGTGAATCAGTTCTGGTTATATTGTTAATCGAGGGATATGTCTAGTCAAATTATGATCAAGCAAATATATGTATCGGCATGTATGAGTACAAGTTGAAGTTATATGTTAACCATAAAATCGGTGTATTATTACAAGTATTTTATGTGAGCAGTGAACGTGCGAAATAAATTTACATGAGTTATATGTTTACATTTATGTCATGTGAAACTTATTAGTATGTGAATTTAGTTATTGAGTATTTTTAAGACTCACCCCCATAGATGATTGTGTTGCAAGTGATGGTAAGCAGCAGGAGTGAGGGACTGCCATAGCAAGCATGATTATGATTTTTAAGTTAAATCATAACTTTATGACTTCTGTTTGACTTCAGTTATTTCAGAAGTTTATGAATATTCATGTCTTATGAATTTTTGTGCTTCACTTTATTACAGTTTAATGAATCATTTATTTCAGTTTAATGAGTTAATATTCTATTAAAATAATTTTATGCTTCCGCTAATTAACGTTAAAATTAGGGTAAAATTAGGGTTTTCAATTTGAGGATTTTCTCAAATTAGGGTTTTAATTGAATTGAGAATTTTTGAATTGTGAAATTTCAAGCATGTTTAACCCTCAGAAATCGGGGTATTACACCGCCTGAGGTCTTGGAACTCTCGGAAGGAAGACCTAAGCCATGGCCACGGCCATATGAGGCCTCTTATCACTTACGATAATTGGAGAAAGACCCTACAAATGTCGAAAGGACCACGGTAGTATTTCAAGGCGCCAGAGGACATTGAACCCTCGGATGAAAGACCTCATCCAAGACCATGGCTAATAGGCATCCTTATCACATAAGATGATCTGGAAAGAGACTCTACGTAGGTAAAAAGACTTCGCCCAAGGCGATTGCTTAACGAGACATCCTTATCACATAAGATGATTTGAAAAAATACCCTACCTAGGGCAAAAGACCACGCTAATATTCCGTGGCACTTATGTATACGAGATGCTCGGACGTAACACTTTTATAATGGTCATGGTCGGCAAGACATCTTACTCACCTAAGATGAGTAGGAGAAAAGATCATGCATAGAATAAAAGGACCGTTGTAGTATTCCATGACACTCGAATTCACGTAGATGACTATGACCATCACATAGATGATAATGGGATCCAAAGTCATATATATGACTATGAGATTGAAAGTCACATAGATGACTACAACCGTCACTCAGATGGCTATGAGATTCAAAGTCACATAGATAACTACGACCTTCACTCAAATGACTATGAGATTCTAAGTCACACAAATGACTATGACCTTAACTCAGATGACTATGAGATCTGAAGTCACACAGATGATTACGACCGTCACTCATATGACTATGAGATCCGAAATCACATAGATGACTACGACCTTCACTCTTATGATTATGAGATCTGAAGTCATGCAAATGACTACGATTGTCGCTCAGATCATTATGAGAACTGAAGCCAAGCATAAATGACTATGGTTGTCACCCATATGACTATGAAAGACATGTTAATGACTATATTCCCTGGCGTCACCCAGATGACTATGAGACCCAACATCACCCAGCTGACTATGGAACTCGAGGTCACACAGATGACTATGACACTCCAAGCCATGTTATTGGCTATGATACCCAAAAAGATTATGGTACCCAAAGTTACCTAGATAACTATAGTACCATGAATCACACAGATGGTTACGATGCCTGAAGTTACAGATAACTACGATACCCAGAATCACAATTATAAAAACAGCACCCTAAAGTCACATTGATGACTATGGTATTGAGATTAGATAAAATCTCACAAATCTTAAAGGATATTGGTACTCTATTGAAGTTGACTCCAAAGGATCTCCATCAAGGATTCATCAAACACAATTTGAATAAATAAGGAAAAGAAGGCTACTAAACCTACCGCTAGAAAGCGTGAGCATTGTTGACTTACACCCGCAGACATGTCAGCACACGAAGATGCAACGACGAGGTCAAATAAAACAAGTTTTATAGTTCAAATCAAGGATGTCAACAACAAGACTGAATACAAACCCACTGTTCAATGGGATACATTTGGTAGATATCTTGGGGACATAAAAGCTAAGGAGCTTCAGTAACTCAAGAATATTGCCAAACTCAGGGCATGATGGTGGAGGCATCATCCCATAGATACTCAAAAGTCATTTGTTCTTCCAAGAGAAGAACCACTCGATTTTCATTAAGGCTAGCTCAAAGCAACAGGCGCGTTGTACCAAGCTATGTTACAAATCACTATAAATTTCAAATGAAGCAACATATGACTCTGACAACCGAATTACTACATGACTTGGATAGGCCAAAAAACTCAAACATTGAGTTACTAGAAAGATTCAACAACCAAAGCGTCAAGACATTCGGTTCTCAACCACAACTTAGTTTCTGAATAATAACTCAGGATAGTAAGAAAAGCTCTCGGGATGTAAGTCATTGAGTGTAATAACTCCATTACCCACCATGAGACATGAAATGCCAAAGTAATGTACTGGATACATGGTCAAGCATGGACCAACATCATAATGCAACGTAGGATTTTTTTTCAAAAATCCTATCCTTTAGAAGACCCGATAACGTCATAGCGTCAAGTTAACCTCATAGTAAAGTAATCCCAATGGACTGGTTGTCTTATCTCTTCCATCAGATCAAATGAATTCAATCCTAACTCTGAGCCCTCACGATGCGTACAGACAAAGGTGTAAAATTTTAGTTCTGATGACCACCAATCCAACTCAAGCACCTGACCGCCAGATGAAAATCATAGGGACTTGATCCCGATGATTACTTGAAGCAACTCGCACGAACCTGAACCAAAATGCTTCAGGTTCTGACACGGTCATGTATATCGGTACATGAAGAAGTCCAATATTAATCAAGATGACAACATTTTTATCAATAGTAAATTAACAAATATAAAGATAGTTCACCTCGGACACAAGATGCTCTAAAACGCCATCATGAACAGACTTCAAATACTTAGATATTTGGACATAAACTCCATTGCTTAGCGACCCTAACGCAAATGCTTGACACTCGATTAAGTGCACAGACATAGTCGTAGGTAAAACTCATGGCTCGCTCCAGAACATACTTGTCGACTCTATCACTATGCTCAAAACTCAAGAAGTGGGTGCAAAGTGTAGGGGAGAAAAAACACATGGGCTAAGACCCACTCAATAATATTTCTGAGCAAGACTCAATACTTCCATTCTAAGGGAGGGCCCGCATTAAGTCTAAATCGAGGGCTCTTTCTTGACCGAGAATACCATGATGACCGAGGCACCCTCCACGAATGAGGTAACAATCGAGGCGATGGACACGACCCCACCTATGCTTACACTATTAAGGTAACTTGGATGACCGATATCCTTTCATACTAGGATCATGGCTACTCGAGATAGTCGAGATCATTATCTCGACACAACAAAAATATGATAATAAGTCATACAAGGAAATGATAAGGACACAACACCTCTATATAAGGATAAGATGATAAGATGATAACCAAAATATCATGATTTAAGAACATTCTCCGTAAATATCTTCATTCCTTATCAGATCAAAGAGGAAGATACATTGAACCAGGACGTTTGACTGATATAGAAAATCTCTATAAATATATGATGGTCATCATTTAATATATTTATATTTTTTTTGACCTATTCACAAATGACAAGCCTAACCCAAGACCTGAGATTAAAATCCACCTGTCTCCCAACCCAAGATGGTCATCATTTATATATTTATATTTTTTTAGTTGAATAAATTTATCTTTTAAGCAAAGATAAAACAAAAAGAAAAAATAGTCAAAGATAAAAAAAATAAAATAAAATAACCACTCTAATTGTCAAAAAAATAATTTCAGCGTGAAAAATCGATTCCCACTCGTGCCACCAAAATTTTAAATTTTTATCCATAAAATTTGTATAATATGTACTGTATATATAAAATATATTATATATATAAAATTACACAGGTATAAGTAATATATAATATATATATATATAAAATTACACAGGTATAAGTAATATAATATATATATATTATCTAAACTATCTAAAATTTAGAACAACTAAAGTTCATGGGGTCAAAAACATTGCATGCATGAATTTTTGTTTTTTCTTGAAAAGTGTGCTAGTGATTATTTTTTATTTTTTATATTTGTAGTTATTTTTTATGATTATTTTTAGAAATTATCTATTTATGAACATTACTAAATTTAAAAAAAAATACTCATGTTATTCATGATAGAAATCAAGCTCATTTAAAACCTTACATTTATTATATATAAAAATTACAATGATCATTATTAAAGGCAAAACATTAAAAGGGATTATACGCTATAATTTCCTATATAAATATTGGAGTTCGGCCAGTTTTTTGAACGTCAAATCTCAGTACTTATTAATATTGTACATGCATATATAAGTTCGACTTTTTTTAAGGAAAAAGGCATGACTAACTTGTTAATATGATAAAATAGTCCAAAACTAAATTACTTGATAATAACATTTTCCGAGACACACTAGTTAAATATTATCATCATCTACAGAATGTTTTGGGCCATTTCACATTTCCATTTTTTATTGATATTGAGTCGTGAATGAGAATCCTATTTTCTATTATGAAAGTTAAAATTTTCGGGATTGCCTATAAATAAAAGTATTTAGTTCAAGGTTCAATAACAATGTTTTTATAGAGTTTGAGTGTGTGATTCTACCATAAAAGGAGCATTATATGGTGAGAAGGCTATGCCTTTAGATACAGAGGATAATCTTAAGATGAAAAAATGTTCTACCCTAGGAGGGGACACCCCTGATACTGAGCAGTTAGCCAGAGGACTTCACCCGTGCTTACTATAGTTTCTAAGCTAGTGGTTTGTCCAAGTCTAGTCAAGTGACTATGACTTTTGTTTAAGCTAGTTATAATTTGTATATGTTGAATTTAGATTTGAGTGTATTGAGATTTGAGTGAGGTGTTAGTATCACGTTTGTAGGACCGCTATGACACACTTTTATTAAGAAAACTATCCAAACGAAAGTTTTTAAAACTTGAAAATAAATTGCTTGAAATAAAAGATAATTACTATAAAAAGCAATCAAGCAACAATATAATAATTGGGGTAATTAAATTAAAGTAACTCAAGTAGCAATTGAAAGATCAAGAATACGAATTAAGTAAATAATATGTGGAAGCTTAATGCGCAGAAATAAATAAATAAAATAATATCGATGCGGAATATTAAAGTGTGAAATAATAAATGTGCAACTATGGTTGTTAAATTCTCAATCCAGATCGTAGGTCTTACAATTTTATG
The DNA here is from genome assembly GCA_003255025.1 of Datisca glomerata. NCBI lineage: Eukaryota > Viridiplantae > Streptophyta > Magnoliopsida > Cucurbitales > Datiscaceae > Datisca > Datisca glomerata. Next base: position 25,553 of record QANY01008461.1, read on the forward strand.
ATCTTGTCTAACCCTCATGACATGATTCATAGGTAAAATCTTAAATGTGGAGGATCTTATGATCCCATTATATTTTTTGCTTAAATTGTTATGATCTTACGATCCTACTACAATCTTACGATCCCGCTAATCATAATTTTATAAGGTATTCATAAGAAAATAATATAAATTTCATTAAATCTGTTCAATTTTTAAGTTATTAATTATTTATTTAAAGTGTACTTAGTAAAATAGTGAAACTTACCGTTAATTAATTAACTATATTTAAAAATTTTAATATGTAGCTTGGTAAATATGTCTTTTCATAATATAACTAGTATATAGTAGGATCTTACGATCCACCATTCGATTCATGAGATCTCTCCACGATCCTAGGTAGGATCACGATTCTAACAACCATGCGTGCAAGTATTTAAATACGGAAAGTTATGTGCATGTAAATGAAAGAATATGGAAGAGAGAGATTCACGCTCCAAGGATCCCTCTTGAAGATTTTTCACTCGCGATCTTCTTAACGGTGAAGTTCAAACCTTTATAAATTATATTGGCTTATGATGCCAATCAGACCTTTACAATATAATTCAGTCAAGATTTTGATCTCTTACAAAATCACTCACTCTCTCAAAGAGTAGAACTCTAAATTTTTGTTCACAGTATTTTCTAGCTTCTCTCTAGAATTTTTTTCTCAAATCAACACTCAAAATATAAGCCTCTCAAAAGTATAAAATTATACAGAACTTCATCAGAGAGGAGTGTGGAGAGATGTCGAGAGGTATATTGAAGAATGAAATGTCGTGGGGCATTTACAGGTATCAAAACACTATACAAATTGGTTCAACCGGTTGAACTGATCCCAAATGTAAGGAAAAAATCACTAAATGTGTAACTGGTGCACTAGTAGAAAACTGGTTGGACCAGTTTTGAATTTCTGGCAACTTTCTGAGTCCAGACAACTTTGATTTAATCCATTTGAAATTCGTTTGATATAATTCGTGCTCTTCATAGTGCATCTCGTGTATCTCGCAGTGCACGGCTTCGATTACACTTTATTCTTTTTGCATAAACACTTAAAATTAAGTGTTTTCACATTATTTAGAGTTTACACACTTAAATAAAATATTAGTCAAGTATTATTTGTCATCATTAAATTGTCATTTTGACCATGATCAATAATTTTGTGTTATGTAAGGGTGGTGATGATAAGATAGTCGTGGACGTGCGCAAATTGATCGTTAAAATTTTATTATTGTTTTAATGACAATTCCATTACAATGGCTACAAATTAACATGTCATCGTACAAATATTGTGTTGTATCAAAAACATGTTCAACATTCTTTCTTATCTCTTCATGTGTTTCGTCCAAGAAAAAATGAAAATGACAACTACATAGATGACCTAAAATATGTCATCAGGTTGAAAAATGACAAAAAGAAACAAAATGAATACAAATATGGCTACATGAGTTGGGTGCTTTATAAATGGGAAGTCGTCTCAAATTTAACATGCAAAACATCAATAGTATATATATATATATATATATATATGCATGCATTTAGTCTTATTAGGGTGATGATGGATAATCCATTAACCAAAGGGTAGATCATGTATTGGCAAAGTAGATAGTTTGTTAAGTAGGTTGGAAATGTTACCTGCACAGCATCAACAATATATTTGCCCGTAGTCAATGCTGTATATTTATTCATAGAGAAAGAAGAAGATGAGGGGAGAAAATTGGACATTTTGTAAATGGAACTCCTAAAAGTTGTATTTTATTCGTCATTTGAGCCAATGTGCCCGCCATTTCACCTTTGCCCCCAAAATTTTAGTGCACTTAAATTTCAAAAAAAAAAAATTTGCGGACAAAAGGAGTTCACACACTTTAATTTTTAGTCATATATTGCAATTTAAAGTAACTTTTATGGAAGAAACTAAGAAAACCTTATTGGATCTTTCTCTATTTTATCTGTAATGGAAGTCTGCCTGATCTTCGCCATTGTTTTTCTTTTCTTCCACTCAATTAGGCACGTGGTTTATTTTATATGATATTGGGCTCTGATGAAATGTTGTAAATTGATGGTGCATTTGACTAAGGATATGAGGTAATTAAAAATGTAGCCAAATTATTTGATCTATGTGGAGATATCCTAGTAATTAAAGTAGTCTGTGACATCACTAAACTCATGAAATATTAGCAATAAATGCTCTTTAAATATACTCATACGATGATTGATAAACTCGGTTATGTATATCAATTATATATTATAAGTTTAATACAAAATTTGGCTACGTGAATTTAACTTTTGTTTCTGCAGTTAAAAAAACTTTTGTTTTTGTTTAGATGAAGTTAGAATAGTGGGTTTATATGTTTGCTTTTCCCCATTTAAACTCAATGAATAAGATTAAAATGTAAGTAGATATAGTTAGACCTTTTTAGTTCAGAAAACATATCATTGTCTTTGTCAAGTAAGTAGGAGATGACGTTAGCGTTAGTTATGCATCTCAATCATTACACCCAAACATAATAATTATATATGTTTGTACTTTTGAATTAATCACAACCCATGTGACATACTTATATAGTTTATTTTGTACTTTGAATTAAACAACAGAAGGTTTGTAACTAAAACTATATTCTAAATGTTTGTTGGTATAAATAATTACAATTTTCATCACCTTATTGCTGCCAATTTCAATTGAGTTCTAATATTTAATACTTATACATACGCATATATATAGAGACACACACATTTATATATAGAGACACACACATTTATATATATACATATACATGATCGTTAAACTCTCGATCTGAATCATACGATCTTATGATATTATGATCATGTCTAAGCTCATGACCTGGTTTATAGGTACAGTCTTACATTAGAAGGATCTTACGATCTTATTATAATTTTTATCTAAGATCGGTAGAATCTTACAATCCTACGATCTCACAAACTTTAATTTTATTAGTAAAGTGTTACGTATTGTATATGTGATCAACTCTATTAAATCTTTAGTATTTTCCTCACAATTTAAGGTTATAGTCCTTCGAAGTAGGTAGGAAAGAAAACTCTAGCATTAGGTTTTATATAGATGCATTATTAAAGCTGTGAACACAAAAATTTAGCTTTCAACTGGTGAATCAACTTTAATTGAATTTTATGTTATCTCCCCTTATTCTATGAGTAGACTAGTGAATACCAATATGAGGGAAACATGTAACACTTTATGATCTTTGTACTCTCACTACTTTATACTATGAATAATTAAAAATTATTTATTTTAACAACGCCGATGCATCATAGAATCACTAAAAACATAATAAAGTTTTCACTATTTTATTAATGAGCATCATTATGTATACATGTTTTATTATTGTTGGTCATTGGGATTTGAAATCAAAAACTTCACTAACATTTCTTTCTTTCAATGATATGTTCATGAATCCTAATAAACCACTTATAAAAAAGTGTGCTGTGTATTTGATATTGATCATGAAATATTGATACTATTAGTAATTCATAATTAATTATTCTTTGAATATCATAATATTAATTGTATAATTAAAACACCAATAATCAATTGTCATATAGAGTATAAATGTCATTTTAGAGATTTAAGAATAATAAGTGAAAAATATTATCCGAAAATAATTTTCATTTGATTGTCATTTTTAATATATTATAGATAAGATATTCATAAGAAAATAATATAGTGTTTATTTAACTTTTAAGTTGTTCTTTATTTATTTAATTATACTAATAAAATAGTGAAATTTACTGTTTATTCTTTAACTATATTAAAAAAATTAATATGTAGTTTGGTAAAATATATTTTGTTATAATATTATTAATACATAATAGTATCTTACGAATCATGATTCGATCCTATAATCTGATTCGTGAGATCTCTTAACTATCCTCGGTAGAATCTTAATCTTGACAACATTTTCTCAACTTTTGCCTATATCATAATTTATGTTAGTTTTTGCAAACAAACATGCATGATCATCAGTAATGTTAATTTTACTAAAATGTCACTCAAATTTGATTTATAATTTTTTATATATTAAAAATGATAAGATAATAAAAATTATTTTTAGACCACGATTAAATAATATGGTATTCATCTTTAGTCGGATGTCCAAGTTAGGACACACCCACGACTAAAAAAAAGTAAAGCATTAATAATTAACTGGTTAATTAGGTAATCATGTTTAGGAAACACATGCTTACGAGTTCATCAAATAAAATAGAAATAGTGGTTGCCTATGGGCATAGGCCTAACTTCCACCCACAAAATAATATATATTACTTATGATTGGATTATAGTATATATCAACATGCACTTTAAATTGACCATTTTAAAGAGTTACTCCGAGGCATGGATTTTGAGTCATTGGACCCGATCTTGTGTACATACACTTACATGTATATAGAAAATATAATGCTCCTAAAATATATATAGAGAATGTAATATTCCTCAATTATGTAAAATATTAGACTCAGTTCAATTCTGAAAATTTAATTATGTATTCGTATTTTTGAAATTGCAGGCAAATTTACCAAATACATATTTAAATTTAAACTAATTATATGAAAACTATGTTAAACAAGATACATAATATTCATTCTGAAAAATTATAGCAACTTATCAAATTATAATTTGGAAACATATTTTCTATTATCAGATAATCAGTTTTTGTAACTTATTTTTTGGAAATATATCATCAATAAGCCCTATAGAAGTTTAAGAGAGATAGAGTAATGGAAACACACGAGAACGAGGAGAGAAGAAAAGAGAGAAAAACTGTTTACTGATACCAAACTTTACTGAGTTTTTTTTATAATTATGTTGTACTATCAAACACTTCTTTTTATAATTATGTTGTACTATCAAACACTTCGCTATCTATACAAAAATCATTGCAACCTTATCACGCACCACATGATTACAATAGAGAGAGCAAGTTGGTAGTCGGTTACTAACTGAAGCAACCAAACTTCCAGTAACTCAATTGATATCAGTAACTGAACCTGATATCAATGAGCTTCCTTAAAAACCAAGTTGTATTGGCAAGCTACTTAGCTCAAGGACTCCAATAGGTGACACTATAAGAAAACTCACTTTTAGTTACCAAAACTTTTGTTGATCATAAAGGCCCAGATATTTTACCCGGGAACGGAAGAGAGGGCGCATGAAAATTTTCTCAGGCTTTTACCGACGAAAATTTAAATTATCGGTAAAAGTCATAATGTTTGTGACAAAATTATCTATTTGTCGTTAAAAGTGGGACTTTTGTGACCACATATATGTTGGTCGGCAAAAGTAGGACTTTTTGTGACCAACTACAACTACTATTTTCGTGGCAATAGATGAAACCTAAAACTCGTTTAATCCCTCATGTCCTCTTCCATTTTGTCATTATTCTTTCTCATTGTTCCCTTCTTACTTCTCCTTTCTTCTTCCTCCCCTCCTTGCGACACTACAACAATTAAGAGATTCGGCCACGTTGAAGCACTGCGGGGAATAAAACCTCAAAAGTTCAAACCCACCCCTCACTTGAAATACTCAAACCAGAGCTTTAAGAGATTTAAGCCAGCTTCCACGGATGGCATTTTCTCCTCTCTCAAACCCTTCACACTCACGAGCTCTCCCTTGGTAAACTCTCTCACTTTTCTATCCCTCTCTTTTCTTAGAAATAAATTGCTTTCTCTCATTCCATGGACCCGCGCACGAGAGATTTCTCCATTCCCCAGTAGCAAACCTCGATAATCTTCAAATCAACCATAGCATAACTCTCCATATGGTGAAATCGGAAACTAAAATCGACAATCAACCTAGTCGAGCTCTTTAGAAGGATCCCCTAGCTTCCCTGCGTGTTTCCCTTCTGCGCGTTACTTTTACCTTTGAGATGTCCTTTTTTTCCTGTGTGCTGGCCTAACTCTGTATTGTTTTTCACTTTCTTTATTCTAATTGTTCATCTGGTTGGACTTTATTTATATGCACTTACCCTCCCTCCTTTTTTCCTTGAAGTATCATTTTCATTTTCAGAGATTATACAAACCTAAAATGTTTGACAAAAATTTGTCATTTCTTTTAGTGTTTGTTTAGGGGCTTCTGTGATTCCTGTAGAGCTACCAGCAGAGATTGTGTTGTCCAATGGTGTCTAAAATTCATTTGTGGCACCCAATGTAAGGTGTTACTAACTTTTATTTGATAGGTTTTTCTTTTTGCTATACTAATACCTTATGTTGAAAGTAGGTTCATTTTGTTGAATGGCTCAGTTCAACTAATTAATATATATAGCACTTAACTTTTATCCTTCATTTCTTCAAGTCATATAGCAGCTTAATTTTAAGTCATTGACTTAAGTTATAGAACATTTTTGTTGAGTAATTTGTTTTCCGCCATCGTTTGTTCATAACAGTGAAATAATTTAGAAGTAATTCTCAATCGTGTCAAAAGAGGAAATCTTCCTGGTGCTGAAATTTTGGTAAGCTGATGTTTGTTGCCATTCCCCATTTACTTATTAGAGCTAAATATTTTGCTATGTTAGACTTGAACAATGGTTAGCTAGTTTTAATATTTCTTAATTATGTATATATGCATGTATGAATGGTTTCCTTAGCATTTCAAATTGCAAAACCTATTTTCAAGTTTTGAGAAAGCCATTCTTCAAGAGAATAGAGAAAGGGGTGGGGGTTATCTGGTTGCATCATATTGTTAATTTCTTTTCCTCCTTAGGTTGATTTTAGTGGCAAAAAATGGAAGTTGAATATTCTTTTTAGCAAATGATTGTCTGTAACTTAGATTGAATTTACGTGTGTAACTTAGAAAGTTGGTTCTTGAAATGCACCTAGATGGATTTCAAGATTGCTTACCCTTCTTACAATAGGTTCAGTTGACAAAACTGCTTTAATCATCATCAAAATTGGTAGGGAGGTATATGATAGAGAAGCTGTTAGTTTTTTGTTCAATTTGGAGGCCTTTGATTATCGTGATAGATTTTGGTTCAATTTTTTTGTGTTGATACCAACTTATTTATGAAATTTTGTTTCTGACTACTATGATAGATTCAATTTTTATTAATGAGATTCTGTTTATAATTAAACAATTTAGGTGTTCTAATTTTGAGTTGGAAACTTTTGTACTGGATTTTGATTCAATTTTTTATCTTCTGTTTGCAGCTGAACCATGTGAGATAATTGCTTTCAAGGTCTACCAAAGAGATTGGGTACCTATAGTACCTCTTTTGTCTTACTAAGACCTTATTACCTTTCCATAATTGCTTGTTTCCATTTCCAAAACCAGTCTAAGACTTTTGTAATGTTGTTTGAAGACCTTATTACCCTTCCAAAATGTTGTTTTTCTCCCTTTCAACTATTTTTTCCTTAGCAAGTTGGAAGGCTACCTACTTTTATCTATTAACTGAAGGAATACCCATCTCTATCTTTATTTCCTAGTTGTGCCTGAGACAGCTCGTATTTACTCTGATTCAACCCTATCCAACATACCTTATTCAATAAACATTTTATGTCAGAAGTAGTTAAGGGCCATCCAACCATGATATTGGGTATTAATTGATAGATGATGTTACAGTGTCATTGAAGAACCTATGTTGAGTTTCCCCTTTGATTAATTATGAATTTCTTTTGGCAGCTCAATTGATAGATGTATGTGTATCTGTCAAGGCATATATCTGCACTGCCGAGGATAGTAAGTAAGCCTACAATTCAATGTAAAATTTTTTTATGGTTATTAGGATGGTTAAACTACTAATTTTGGGGTGTTTCATTTACCCTCGAAAGAGAGAAAAGTGAGATCCCCATCACGATTTCATTTCTCTAATTTTTTTTCCCAACTAAACATGAATGTAAATAATTTATCTTACTTCATATAATGTTCTACTTCTACTGCAGGTGTTTCATTCAATAATTGGTTCTTCTAATATGGGTGAGAATCATTGTTAACAGTGTTAAATTTATCTTGAATTGGCTCATTGTGATGTTACAAGCTCGCATCTGTACTTTATGAGATGAGTCTATCATTGAAGATGTCACACCAGACACCGAAGAAGAGAAAGTTGAAGAAGTTCTCTCTTGGACTCGTCAAAATGATTTTTCACCTCTTGATGATGACTCAACAGAAGAAGTGTGAAGTTCAGAATATTTGTTAAGTTTTGTAGTTGTAACAATCCAATTTTAAATACTCTCTTTATGATTTTCTTCTGTGCAAATATTTGTGAACCACATTTTGTAGGAAATTATGTTTTAAAGATTTTGTAATGAATTACCGCTACTTTGTTACATTATATATATTGACGATTAATATATGTATTCTTATAAAAAAATATCGGGTTTGATAAATTTTCTAATGATTATTACCATCACATTTATGAAAATAAAAAATTCAGTATTTTTTATTTACATTCTAGAAAAATAAAATTTGGTCGCCAAAAATATTTCGTGACCAAATAAAATTCTTCGCAAAAAATATTTCACGACCAAGTAAAAGTTGTTCGCCAAAGACTTTAGGTGACAAAAATAATTTTGGTGGTAAAAACTTTTTGCGACCAACTAGTTTTTTCATCGCAGAAACATATTTTGGGACCAAAGATCCTTCGTCGTGAAAGTTCTAACGCGATGAAGTTCATTTTTCATCACGAACAATTTTTACCGATGACGTGAAAGTGACAACGTTCACGACGAATGTATGTTCATCGCATTAGACTTTCAACGATGAGATTTTGGGGCTTTAGCGATCAAAGATCCTTTGTAGTGTAAGTTTAACCACTTGCTGACTTGGTAGCTGAATTGGCACTTACCTTTACATCCCCCATGTTGAAGAGTGGTGCCTTGATCTGAAGCTTATCCTTTAAATAAATGAAGCGTGGAGTAGAAAGAGTCTTAGTGAGTAAATCAACCAATTGATCCACTAAAAGAACATACCTCACTTCAAGTTGCCTAAGTTGAACCTTTTCCCTTATGAAATGCACATCCATCTTAGCATTCTTAGTCCTAGTATGGAGTATCGGATTTGAGGCAAGTGCCAAAGTACTTATATTATCACACTATAGTATTGGAGGTTTAGAACAATGGAAACTAAGTTCACTCAAAACTGTCTTAAGCCATTACACCTCTGAGGTAGCACTGGAGAGTGCTCTGTATTCACTCTCAATACTTGACCTGGACACAATTTTCTGTTTCTTGGATGACCAAGACATAAGATTGCCTCCAAGAAAGATGAGATAAGCCCTAGTATATTTCTTATCATCATAGTCCCCTGCCCAATCAGCATCTGAGAATGCTTGCACTTCTAATTTAGCAGATGGTCTAATGGTTAATCCTTTATGCATTGTCCCCTTGACATACCTCAAAAAATGTTTACAAATTGACCAGTGAGTGACACTGGGCTGGTGAATAAACTGATTGAGTTTATTCATTATGAAACTTATGTCTGGCTTTATAATAGCCAAATACTGTAATGCTCCTACAGTACTTCTAAACAAGGTGATATCACCCATTGGTTTTCCATTGTGAAGAGAGAGCTGAGTAGTTGTACTTGCAGGTGAGGGAGCTAGTTTTGCTTCTTCCATTTTAGTTTTCTTAAGAAGATCTCTGATATATTTGGATTAAGACAAATGCATACCAGTTTTGTCCCTCTGAACCTCAATGCCAAGAAATAAATGGAGTGAGCCAAGATCTTTAAGTGCAAAAGATCTATGAAGATCTCTAACCAACTGAGTAATGAGAGCAGAATTATTCCTTGTAAGAAGTATATCATCCACATATACTAACAGATACAAAATAGTTCTGTCAGCTTTGAAGATAAACAATGAAGTATCTGATTTAGCATTCTGAAAACCCCAATGAATAAGTGATTGCTTCAACCTCTCATACCATGCTCTAGAAGTTTGTTTAATCCCATACAAAGCCTTTTTAAGCCTCACATAAACGTAGGTCTATGGGAGTCGGTAAACCCTTCTAGCTGAGGCATATACACTGTTTCAGATTGATAACATTCAAAAATGCATTATTCACTTTTAATTGCTTCACATCCCATCCAAAAGTCATAGCTCGATGTAACACAAACCTCACAGTAGTTGGTTTAACTACTGGACTGAAAGTCTCAGTAAAATCTATCACATGGGTTTGATGGAACCCATTTACAACTAATCTAGCTTTGTGTCTCTGAATGATACCATAAGGATGAAGCTTTAGCTTAAACACCCACTTGTTGCCAACAAGTGTCATAGAAAGGTCATAAGGGACTAACTCCCAAGTATCATTCCTCAAAAGTGCATTAAATTCATTAACCATGGCTTGCTTCCAGTGTGTATCAGCAAGTGCATGTTTAACATTGAGAGGTTCTGCTGGGTGACTTAGGTTTGGAAGAGGATGTTTAGTGTTTATATAGTCTTTGGGCTTAGTGATTCCATTTTTGGACTTGGTTACCATAGGATGGAGAGAGATGGCCACAGTTAAACTAGGTTGTACAGACTGGTTTTCAGTGACAGAAATAGGTGAGCTCTATAGGTCTATCACTAGGTTATTTGACAAGGATGGGGCATTATGTGCAAGATGAATACTTTGAGAATCAGAACTCAAGGTAAGAAAATGATAAAGAGAATTTGTACCTGAATTAGGCTGAGTTGAAGAGGTTGAGCTCTGCCCGGGAGAGCTCATTGTCAAAGGACTTTGAGGTGGACTAAATCTTGTATTTTGATAAATAGCATTTGGGACCATGGGAATATCATTATCAGTGTAAATTACACTTATGAGAGTTGGTAAGACATTCAAACATGATTTGGAAAGATATTTTGTGCAACTAGACTTGGAAATCAGTGTTTTGAAAGGAAAACAATCTTCATGAAAAATGACATTCCTTGATTTGTATAACCTACCAAAAGAATGAAGACATTTGTAACTCTTATGATTTGGTGAATAACCTAAGAAAAGACACGTATCTGAATGAAAATCAACTTTATGCTTATTGTATGGCCTTAGGTGAGGAAAACATGCACATCCAAATTATTTTAGAGTTTTGTAATCTGTTTCCTTATTAAATATCTTTTGATATGGGGAAGACATATCAAGAGTATAAGCAATATATTTATCAAGAATATGGTTATTTGGAAGGAATCCCACTAGAAGTTTAGAGGAATTTGAGCTTGAGCAAGAAGGGTAAGTCCTGTCTAACTAGGTGTCTATGTTTCTTCTCTATTTTACTATTTTACTGGTGAATGTGGGGGCAAGGATGCTAAAAGATATTCCCTGATTTTGAATAAAAGAAGCAAAAGCCCTAAATTCACCCCCACAGTATGATTGCAAGGCTTTGATTTTACTGTCAAATTGATTCTCAACAAAGGTTTTGAAGATTACAAAAACTTTAAAAGCCTCTAATTTCAGCTTTCAAGGAAAGATCTAAGAAAATTTGCTGAAATCATCCAAGAAGCATATATAGTATCTATACCCTTCTTTAGATACAATGGGTGAAGGACCCCATAAATATGCATAAATGAGTTCTAAGGGCTTTGAGGTTGTAGAATTAGAAGTAGGAAATGGCAAACTGTGATTTTTAAGATTGTAAGATTGAGAATTCTATTTAAAATGTTTTATGCAGAATATCCTAATCTTCTGTGCCATTTTTCAGTTTCAGATATGCATGAATTATGTTTACACTCATGAGAATTAGAAAGATCTTTGGAATACGTAGAGTAAACTATGAAATTTTTTTATGAAGATGATTTATAATCATTCTAATTTTTATCAATTATGTATGTCAAGCGCATAGTGAGTTTTGTTTTTACTTTTTATGGACTGGACGGGGAAATGTGCATGTTTAAGAGCAATAACTACCAATGTGATTGTTCTGCATCTTGAATTTTCAGCTCAGTTGCCTTGTCTTCTACACATGGAAACGTGCTCAGCTGAAGTTCTTATGCCACTTTAAAACGTCAATTAAATGGCCACTTTAAGACGTCACTTGAATGGCTTTTTGTATGATCAGCTTAACTTTGATCTCATAGATAAAATTCTCTTGAAACTGATATTGATTCAAAAGTTTCTTAATTCTACATCATATTTTAGGACATTCATATTTGCATCGCTCCTACCTTCCTATATTTGTAGGAACTCACAGTTTACAATTGTTGAAAATCACTCAACTATCGAGTCAACAACCAAGTCAGCAAGTGGCTAAGCTTATCTGTTGGAGTCCTCGAGCTAAGTAGCTTTCCAATACAGTTTGGCAGTTAAGGAAGCTCACTGCTATCAGGTTTAGTTACTTATATCAGTTGAGCTACTGGTAGTTTGGTTGCTTCAGTTAGTAACCAACCACTAACGTGCTCTCTCTCTATTGTAATCATGTGGTGCACGATAAGTTTACAATGATTTTTGTATAAATAGCTAAGTGTTTGACAGTACAACATAATAATAATAATAATTAGTTAACAGTTTTTCTCTATTTTCTTCTCTCCTCTCTCTCGAGTGTTTCCATTACGCTGACTCAGTGTCAATGGAAAATACAACAAGTGAAAGTACTGGCCTGAGCAACAAACAGCTGCACTAACTTATGTGTTCAGTAATATCTTGAGTAGCTCACTATTAATCAAGTTGGACAGGAGCAACTATGTGATTTGGAAGTCACAGGTAACTCCAACACTTATTGGGCATGACCTAGATGGTATTGTACTAGGAAATTCATGAAAACCATAAAGGAAATTGGCAAATGGAAGTGAAAACCCTGAATATAAGATTTGGGTGAGAAATGATCAATTGCTACTAAGTTGGCTTAGGGCATCGATGACTGGAGGAATTCTGGCCATGGTGGCCCAATATGAGTCCTCTGCACAAGTTTGGAAGAGCCTTGAACAATGATTTGCTTGCCAATTGAGAGTTACGATTATGCAACTCAACAATTCTTTGCAAAATACACCTAAAGGAAGTGACTCAGTAACAGATTTTTATGAAAAGATGAGGAGAATTGCAGATGCACTTAGAGTAACAGGTCAGCTTGTATCAGGTCAAGATCTTATTATGCATGTAATAAATGGTCTTGTTCAGACTTTGATCATGTTGCCATCAACATTGCATCAAGAGCTGCAACATATTAATGGAGGATATGAAGGCCTTACTTTTCTGTCATGAAACCAGAATTGTGAAGCAAGTGGCTTTAAATGAAGCAACTTTGAAAATGAGTGTCAATGTAGTAACAAACATAGATTTTAATAGAGGTTTTAATGGGAATTCAGGAAATCAAAATGGTAATTCAGGAACTGATTACAACAAGAATCAGGGTAGATTCAATCAAAACAAGAACTTTAATTGTCCTCAAGGTTTTAGAGGCAACATGAATGGAAGAAGAGGAGGAAGATCTGGTGGAGGCAGAGGTGTCATTGTGTGTCAAGTATGTAGCAAACCAGGGCATTCTGCACAAAACTACAGTAACTTTAACAATTCACAACCTCAGAATTCAGCACAATCTTCTGGTTTTTCTAGATTTCTCTCAACCTATATGGTCTACATAGCATCCCCTGATTCACTGTGTGACTAGGCTTGGTATGAAGATAGCGCAACCACTAATCATATGACTGCAGATATCAGAAACTTGAGCCTAGCAAATGAGTACCATGGTCTTGAGAAGCTTGTAGTGGGTAATGGTAAGTGCCTTAGTATCTCATATTGGTTATGCACTTTTACCCTCTAAAATTTTCCCTCTTAAACTTAATCAACGGCTAAAAGTACCTGAAATTAAGAAAAACATATTAGCATATCCAAATGAGCTGCTATAAACAATGTCTTTGTTCAATTTCATGCCATGTTTTGTTTTGTCAAGGACATTGTCTCGGGGATGCTTCTTTTACAAGGGATTCTTGAAGATGGATTTTATCTTCTCTCCTACCCAAGTAGTCAAGGTTATTCAGCAAACAATTGTTATGTCAAGAGTGTTCTTCCTTGTAACTCAACTTTGTTTTCTAATCCAGTTAGTTGTTCTACTATTTCTAGTACTTCTGATGTTAAGACATGTATTCCATCTGTTCTTCACAATCAAATGAATAAAAATGATATTTTTTTTATTTATTCTTCTGATGCTACCTTTACAAGCCCTTATATTAAAAAGTTGAAATAAGATTTTTTCAGGCATGAAAGTAAGCTTGTGTATGCATGTATATATGTAAAAATGATTCTTATATTTCTAAAGAGAAACAACACATGACATTTTATAATCTGAACCATATCTGATGGTACAAATCTTCATTTGGAAAAAATTTTGGGATCCCTACATCCCCTTCACCAATGTCTTTAATGCCGGATAATATTTAGGATCTATATTCTTAAAAATACTATCTTTGACTAATGACTATAAATGAAAAATAGATCCTCACCTTGACGCTTGTATCAAGGTGTAAATTCATTTTTTTAGTTTTTTATTTTAATATTTTATTTTTTCTTAAAATAAATTTGAGCCGCCTCATTGAAGCATGGACGGTCCACATTGAACATGATTCTCTCATGTTCATGACCTGGATCTCCTATAAATGTTTTCTGACTAAGAAAATTGAGGCTCATGCTAGAATGTTAACAAGTGATATTTTAACAATTGTCGGAAAATGAGTGGCCATAAAGTAGCTTATAGGCCACATCTTTTACATGTGCTTAGTTGACTCTCTCTCTTGTCTTAATCATTTCTATATAAACTGTGTAATTAGCTTCAACCCACAGAATCCCAGAAAGAACTTTCAGTTAAATTTTGTGTTCTTTTCAGAGATATATGGTCACCATGAAATTCGCAAAACGACCAAAGATCATACTTGTTCCATATCCGGCGCAAGGCCATGTAACTCCAATGCTTAAGTTAGCTTCTGCTTTCAAAACCCACGAATTAGATCCGGTGTTAGTCATACCGGAACACATTCAACATCAAATTGCAACACAAATTGAAGCAAAGGATGGGATTCTGTGCATGTCAATACCAGATGGGTTAGATAAGGACATGGCAAGAGACTTTTTTGCCATTGAAAATGCAATGGAGAACAACATGCCAAGCCATTTAGAGAAGCTTATTGGTCAACTTAGTAATGGTGGTGAAGAAGAAGATGATGACGGTGGTGGCCATGTAGTGTGTTTGGTTGTGGATTTATTGGCTTCATGGGCTATTGAAGTAGGAAAAAGGTGTGGTTTGCCTGTTGCTGGATTTTGGCCTGCCATGTTTGCTTCTTACCGGTTGATTTCTTCCATTCCTGATTTGGTTAGGAATGGCCTCATTTCTGATACAGGTTAGCCATCTTATTTTCTCACCCTTTAAAAATTCTTCTTCTAATTCAGTCCTCATATTGTATATTGGAAATTTTGTATTTTTGCTTCTATGACAAAACAAAGAATGGGAAAGAGCTCCTTATTGTATCATTTTTTTACACTAAAACACAGACATTCTCATAAATCAAAACATCCAAAGTAAAGGTGATTTAAAACCATTTCTTACAAGCATTAAGTCCAAATCAGGCGAAGTAGTAACGTCGATGGTAAAAGTGAATCTACACTGACTCTTAAGTTCTGACTGCAACTATAGTTTACAATAAAGTCACCAATGTCATATGATTGTTAAGAAACTCTTTATCACCTAGAAATAGAACTTGAGCTTCTCTCCAATTGACTCGTATATATGGAGGTTAGGAAGATCCTCATAATTTGATAGTATTTTTTTTCAAGTTATAGTGTCAACTTTATTATCCAATATATTTGTTGTTACAAAATTAATGCTGCAATTAAAGTAATAAGGGTAACAAAAAAGTCATACCTAGTACTCATTATAAATTGTTAGCATACATAATCTCATTTATAATTGATAACTTATTAAGTAATAAAAAAATAAACAAATGTGAGATGTCTTTTCACTTTTGAAAGACACAAAACAAGTAGATGATGGTATAATATACTTTCTGATATTACTTTTTTATAATTTATACATACATTGTCTGTAGACCTACTCAGTATAGGTGCCGTATGAATAGCAGATTGGTTGGGTCAACTGCTATGAGTCGGCATAGAAAATATTAAAGAGCCTAAGGCAAACACGTGTAGCACATTATGTTTTCAATGTATTAATTGTTATTTATCTTAAGTCAATATCCATATCCTACACGTTTTTATTTTTATTAAAAAATATCTAGTACAAATTGTTGACCAGCTCAAAAAATTGGATATTAACTTCAAAAGAAAAAGAAAAAGAATTGAGTAGTTCTACATCTAACTATGAGTTGTTGTGTCAATAATCGGGTTGTAAATTTTAGTAGGAACCGACTGAATCGAAAAGAACTGAATAAAAAATGATCGGTTTGGTCGGTTCTTTATGTAGGTTCGGTTCTTTTCGGTCACCAAATTTGAAAAATTGAAGTTTCGGTTTGGTTTAAAATTTCAACAGTTTTCGAACCAAACAAGATCTTTAATTCCCTATTTTCTTAATATATAATTTCATATAAAACTGAACCGAACCTAAATAAAATTTTAGTCTTAGATTATTTAATTCAACACTATCCTTTAAAATGATTTAATTTATTTTATTATTATTGTCAAACTGAAGAACTAAACTGAAACTTTCAGTTTGGTTGGGTTCAGTTCTTTTCCCACAAATGGTTTGATTTTGTTCGGTTTGATTCAAAATTTTCAGAAAAATTTGATCGAACCGAACTGTAAACACCCTAATCAGTAATTTATAGTTTAATTTGACATAATATTTTAATGAGTGCTGATTATCAACCATGAAAATGATTTATATTGCATTTGATCACTTAAACTTAAGACTTGATCTATATCTTGATCGTAATAAATTAGCCATAAGATATTGTAATTTGGAAAAGGTCATAATATATAGTAATCAACATATCATATCTAGCTAAACTATATTTTAGGTCAGCTTTGACTAATACTTACATATATTTTTATATGTGACAGGACTTCCCCAACACATAGGATCAGTATGTTGTCTACCTAGTCAACATAACCTATCAACTGAGGAGCTTCCATGGCTAATTGGAACACCCTCTGCAAGGAGAGCAAGGTTCAAATTTTGGAACAAAACATTAGCAAGATCAACATCTCTCCAATGGATTCTTGTCAACTCCTTCCTTGATGAAACCCCCACTAAAAACCCTGATCCTAAATTATTCACAATCTCCCAAAATCATCACTACCCACTTTTTTTTCCAATAATACCCTTGAGTAATAGCACAATAACTAAAAACCCTAGTTTTTGGGAAGAAGATAAGAGTTGTTTAGACTGGCTTGATAAACATAACCCTAATTCTGTTGTATACATATCATTTGGGAGTTGGGTTAGTCCTATAGGTGAATCAAAGGTCAAAAGCTTAGCAATTGCACTTGAAAGTTCAAAAATGTCCTTCATTTGGGTGTTGAAATCTACTTGGTGTCAAGGATTACCAAAAGGGTACATAGAGAGAGTGTCAAGGCAAGGAAAGATTGTGTCATGGGCTCCACAAATGGATATATTGAGGCATCAAGCTATTGGGTGCTATCTCACACATTGTGGTTGGAATTCGACAATGGAAGCTATACAGTCCCGAAAACGGCTCCTGTGTTATCCAGTGGCAGGCGATCAGTTCCTGAACTGTAATTTCATTGTTGAGGTGTGGAAAATTGGAATTAGGCTTAATGGGTTTGGACAAAAGGATGTTGAAGATGGACTGAGGACGGTCATGGGAGATGGGGACATGAATAGTAGGATAGTGAAGCTATATGAGAAGAGCATGGGACAAGAAGCTAAGTCAACAGTGGATTATAATCTTACAACCTTCATTGATAATCTAAGAAAATTAACCTTTGAGCCTCCAATTATTAGATTTTCATGATTTTTGAAATGTAATATTTGTGAAATTTTGCCATTAATATGAATTCTAGGTTCTGCGAGCTATATATATTTATATAATTTATTTATTTTTTAATTTGATGATGTTACAGTATTTTTAATTGAAAGGAAATAATACACTAAACTTTAAATACATTATTTACGTTATTGTATTTTATTATTTATATAACTAAAGTACAATTATAGCACATTCTGCTTGTTTTATGCACATCTTCTATTTATATAGGAGCACACTTTTAAAAGTGCTTTACAAAATTTTTTCATGAACAAAATGTCTGTTTACGAGCTAAGGGAGAGTGACTGTGATGTCACGTGAGTGCACTTACAGTGTGATCTAGTCTCAATAATGATTAATATGATCTAAGAACGTGGAGGTTGAGATATGAATGGTGAAGAACAAACACTTTGAGCCAGCCTATGGTAGGTGACAAAATGCTTTTAGAATTAAGAATTTAGAGAGAATTCTCCAAATCTACTAAGTGGAGAAATCAAAATGAAATTAAAAGTACAAAAAACCTTAACAATGAGGGGGGAGGTCTCTATTTATAGATAAGCTTCCAGATGGCGTCCACTCTAACTAATCCATTAACTAATTGGCAGCGGATCCTATGGTGACATCTCAACAACCTCTTTGAGATGGCAACATCCAATCATCAGCGGTTATTAAAATCATAGCCGTGTGGGCCAAGGTATCTATAAAGAAGATTCTCATGTACGCTATCTTTTCGTATTGTGTCATGTGTCACGTGTAGTGACTGCAAATCCAGGAAGGAAGAGAACACAGAGAGTGTGCCACATGGATGACATAGGCGGTATTCGTTTGGGGCCTCTCCCCGAGTAGTGTCCTAACGACTAGGTCCCTTCCCATAATGGGAAGACGACACATTCACGGCCCTCAAAAATGCCATATTGGTGAAGGGTTGTCCTTTTTAATACAACCTAACCTCATCCCAATTGAACCAGACCACAACCTCCATAATTACTTTCAAGCAATAGATTCATTTAAGTCTTTGTCACTTGACTCAATGGTTACAAGGATATGAATGATTACACAAAAGAATAAATAATACAATATACATTTTATATCGATCGGTCGTTGATGTGGATTGAGCATTCACCTTGAAAAGTCAAGTTAACACTTAGTAGTAGTTCATATGAGCATCAAGTGTCACAGTGATGAGTCAAAGTCATGGCAATCAACCATATAAGTGACAGAGAGCACACCCATGTATAATGTTTGTTCTATCATTAATGTTTGATAAGAACATATTTTATGTACATGATGAAGAAATTTACAAAACAAATGTTCATTTTAATCTTCTGTGCAAATTCTTCGTCAACATTACTTTGTTGAAGAAATTTACAAAAATACAAACAAAACTATTGCGTTTAGAAGGTTTTATATAACAAAATGAGGATTCGATAAGAAAACCCAATATATAGAAGATACATATTTTTATTAAATGAGCCACACTCGTTGAATATTACAAGAATAAAAAATTTCAAACTTTAAATATGTAAGTAGTTATTACTTTGATTTCTAAGTTCAATGGTACTTTCATTGTAGTTTAACAAAGTCGATTTGATTTTAAATACCAAAAATTAAGTCGATATTTTTTTGTTTGTAAATACCAATATATTAATTATGACAAAATTTTGGCTAGATAGATAAATAATTTGTTGAGATATCTTATCATATGAAGTAAAAATAGTACAATAGTACAATAGTACTTTTATTATCTAAAATATTCGTTTTTAAGCATTACCTAAAATATTTTTACGGCCATAAAAAGAAAATAGGAAAAAAATACACAGACATCCCCCTAAGATTTACCTAAAAGACACGGAAACTCTCTCTAGTTTCAAAAAAGACACAAACCTCTTTTTACATTTAATTTTATGGATAAAAACCCCAAAATCATTAAATATTTACTTAACGGCGTTTAATTATTTTTTAATACCAAAAATACCCTCCCTTAATCATCACTAATGGGTTGACAAAAAAAAACCTCATTTCTCATGGGTCACTTGATAACCCGAACAGAGAGCAACCCCTATCTATTAAATGACAATAAATGCTCACTCCCAAAAGATACAAGCACAATACATAATTTTTACTTCCCATTAAGCCAATCGAAAACCTCTAAACCTTCATCTCCTTCCTCACAACAATCTCCAACAAGTGGACTGACAACCAAAACCTTCTTCTCCAACAAGGAAGATAGATAATCAACATACTTCCCTTCAATCACCCGACAAGTTTTCACAAGAACAATACCCCAAGATTGCTCTAAACATTTACAGAATCTCTCTGTGTCTCCCCTCCCTTCTTTAGAAACTTCGAGCAAAATAACGAATTTCTCTCTCCAAAATCTTCCAATAGAAATTTCAGAAAATGGGTATTGCTCGTTAGGAAATTTGAAAAAATGGGTAAAAAAGAAAAGGGTGGCAGCTCATGTGAGCAAGAAATTAAGAGAGGGAATGTTGAGAGATGAGGCTAATTGAGGGGCCCATGGTTGAAGAAAATCATGGCACTACAAGAAATAAGATATTCTACAAGTTTTAAATACAATGTTCATTGTGTTATCCTGTAGAATAAGATAAATAACAAGATTTTATATGAACCCAGTAAAAAAATCGTGTTTAATTGCAAAAAAGGGGCAGTTCAAAAAGATAAGAAAGCGGACTTCAAAATAAAAGCGGGACTTATTTTTTAAGTGAAAGAGGTACTTTAGCTTCTCTCAATTAGCTTTTCTCTCCCCTCTCTCTCTCTCAAAAATAGAAAGAAGGGTTATCAATCGATCATCTTCTTTTGAGCTCGTCGGCACAGCTATCGGAAGAGAAGAGAGCCTTGAGCTGTGGTTATATTTTGGTCGTGACAACCATCGAGGAATAGAGAGCTGGGGTCGTGAGCTTCGTCACTAGGTTTGTCGCCATAACCCTCCTGTCCAGACAGCAAAAGCATGTAAGGTAACGTCTGCACAACTTCTGAGAAGTAAATAACCAAGCAATGTCCTTTGGATGCCTATAATGAGGCAAGGAAGATACTCTGCTCCAAATTGAAGGAGCATGTAAACTTTGGATTGATTTCCTTCAATCTCATATAAACGGAACTAATTTATGTTAACTTGTAGTACATGTTTTACATATGTTCAGAGAAGTTATTGTCTTATTCTTGTGTGTGTGCAGAACATACACTTCTTGTTCGTAAAAATGACTCAGCCAGCTCGAAACCTCACCATGATGAAAATCCCATTACTACAATTCCTAAAAGCCAAGGTTAAACTTTAAAGAATGATTTTCTGATGACTTGGGTAATGTGATATGTCATGTATCGGCTTGGAATATTTGATGCTTAGAAATCTGCTTTACATGTAAAAGTCTCCAAGCCTAGCAGTTTGATTGATTTTTGTCTGACGGATGTTGTATGGTTGAGCTTTAAGGTCAAATATACAGTACTAAAGCTACATTGTAACTTTGTTGCAATGTTGGTTGGTTAATACCATCATACTATGTTGAACGTGGAGGGATCCCCAATTGGCCTTTGTGCCATTTCGAGATTAATGTGAATCTCTGAGAAGATAGGGGACCTTCCTTCCCTATTTTTTCCTTGAGTTCTATATTTTGTTTGTTAATATTTTCTTTTTTTGTTTTTTTTTTGGGTGGGAGGAGGTTGTTAGATGATTAGCTACAAATCATTCTAGAAAAAGAAAGTTAGAAACTTGAATTTTTATTGGGACATATGTTCCTTACAGATATTCTCTTTGGAAGATTGAAGTTCCATTGTAGAGTAAGTTTGATAGGCTTTTACAATTTACATTGAAGTAGAACATTTTGATGCTTCATTTTTTCGTAAAAAACAAAATTTGTATTAATGCATAAAATGTACAAAAATGTTCGACGGATAAGCATTCCAACCAAACACCAAAAAAACATTTTGATGCTTTTTGATCCCGAAAAAATACGTGATTCTGTTTTCATTACTCACAAGTATTTTCCTCTTTGTCTCAGTTCTCGGAAAAGTCAAAGACTTCTTAGGCATTATATCAGAAGCTAATGAAATTTTGTGTTGTGATGCAAAGGTTAGCTCATTGTTCTCAACTTTTTTATTATGTATTAAAAACCAAACTTCATGGTAAATTTGTCAGCTTGAGTTCCAAAAACTTCTACTTCAACTTCTGATCTGTGGTTACTTTTATAAATGTAGGACAATTATGAGAATTTTGATATGGAAGTGCTCAATAGGAATGGATCTGAAGTTATTAAAATGGTAAACAAGCCTTGTGAAATGTGTTCTCATGTATTTTGTCCACCATACTTGTCTGTTAGTTTGGTATCTGATTTAATAAGATACAAAAATACTTGTAAATATTAATTCACGAGAATTAAAAATGTATGTTGAATAAAAGTAACAAGACTCGTAAAACCTCATTAAACAAGGTTCTACAAGAGTAAAAAAAACATGTAAAAAACAAGATACCACAGAGGTCTTCACATGAAGTGTTACGCCTCGTGAAAAACGTGAATTTCTAATATGAGGGGCTGTCACAGGCGTCGCATGATCCCTGTGGATTACTTTTCACGGGGATATCTGCATCTTGTAGAATGTCATATTTCTTGTAGTGTGGATGAGTAAATCTGGGTTATGGGTTTTCAGAATGGAGGGGAAATTTGAAGAAGCCATGTCGAAGGAGGATTTGAGAGTGGGAATGAGATGGGGTGGAAGGGAATTGGTTGTGTGGCGTTGGGGAGGGAGATTTAGGGAACATTCTCATGTAATGCATGATTATTTATTGTTCGTAGGAAGGATCTGATTTTGGGGTTCTAGGGTTCGTAGGTTTGATTTTGGGGGAGATTGAGGGGGCTATGGGCATTAATTTGGGTAAATTAAATTCGGGTAAAGGTCTGATAGTGGGTGGGGTAAGGGTCTCAGGTAAGATGAAAACTTAGGGCTTTTTGGTCATTGCACTTAAAAATTAACTCCATTATAATAAATTAGACTTATGTGTCTTTTCTAAAACTAGAGCGAGTGTATGTGTCTTTTAGACAAACATCAAGGGGTGTCATTATACTTTTCCCAAGAAAATATCTTACTCTTATAAAAGAGTGAGTTTTGTAGCTACTTGTTTAAGATCATTTTTCTCTATTTTGTCCATCCAATATGACTTCATTTACATTTTGGGTTGTGTGGGTTTGGTGGTAAAATTGGGTGGAATGAGGGTTATATGCATCATTTAGCTGTTGCTTGGACGTTAATTGTCCGGCTTGCCCCTGCAATGTGGTTCATTTATGTTTTGGGTTATGTTGGTTTAGTTGTAAAATTGGGTGGAATGAGGGGTATGTGGGTCATTTCATGGTTGGTGATTGTTGACTAAATCTCGATCACTGGATGTATACGATCTGAGCTGTCAGTGTGCTAAATATTTTGGGGTTGCTGAGAATAAATCTTGAACGTCTGTGTGGCGAGTGAGATCGTATCTCGGCTATCCATCTTCTTTTGGTTATTGATCTCAGTCGTCAGTTTATTTTTCTTACTAAACTTCTGACAAAGAGAGAGGAGGGAAATTGACAGCTTCTTCAACCTTTGGCCATGGAAAGCTTTGCCATGCAGAAGCTTTCCAAGCCTCTATGTCATCTCAACGTCGGCTGGAGTGTCTATCGGCCTGAAGTTACTGTCTGGTGATGATCGGAGGAATGTTCATGTAAGATCCATCTTCATCAATGAAATCTCACATTGAACTACATGATTCAAAGTTTGCGGCTGTTCTTGATGGGAGTGAGGGGTAAGGATAATCCTCATCCTTTGATTTTTGTCTTTTTTGTCATGCTTTTGCACCCTAATCTAACACATGTACAGTCTAGGTGCTGTAGGTTCCTGTCGTGGAGGTGCCTAAAATGCCATCAGAACTGTTTGGCTTCTGAATTCATAAGCACCCATGTGCGTTTAGATACTGGATTCGGGTTGCCTAGCTTCAGAGCAAATGGGACTCACGTGCCTTCACGTTGGGGATAATCATAGTTACTTTGTTTTATTTGTTCAATTTTTCTATGTATGTGTGTTCTTTGACGCTGTTTATGATAATTAGTCTTATGTTTAGTTGTTACCTTGTTAGGTGAGTAAATGATAACTCAATATGTTTGTCTTTGTTTTCATCTATTTTGTTGTGTGGTTTTCATTTTGGAGTCAATTTTTATGTCCGTTAATTTGTCAGGTGAATAAATGCTAATCCACTATCTTTGTCTCTATTTTTATCCACTATATTTGTCTCTGTTTTTTTTATCTCTTTTTGGAGTGAGTCTTTTGTGGGGGAAATGGATAATAAAGGTACTTTGAAGGTGAAATTTTGTATATTTACTTTATTATTGGTGAGATTCATAGTGAGTCACGGATTTCACTAGATTTTAGATTATGATTTTATACTTCTAGGCTTTAAATTATTTATGATTTTGATTTAGGAGGTAAGGGTATAATTAATTAAACATATTTTTTAGTTGAATTTTTTTAATTGATATTTGATAAATAGTTTGTAACTAAATCACTTTGGTGAGTCACTTGCGTCTAGATGATCACTTGCATGGCTTCACGTTAGCTGCTACACTTGGTTGTCGGAGGCAATGGTGATTATCTTATCTTATTTGCTCATTCAATCTATATATATGTGTGTGTGTGTGTGTTTTGATTATGTAAATTATGTTGGGTTGTCTGTTTTTTGGGTGAGTAGATGATAAGTCAATTTGTTTCTCTCTGTTTCTGTTGCTCTGTGATTTTCTTCTGCAATGGGAAGTGGCATGTAAATGAGGCAGCAATCCGTTAACCTTACTGATAAAAAATGAAAGTCGTCATATCTTCTTTATGTTCTTTACATATAATGTTAGCAAGTTTTGTTTTATATACATTGATTTTCCCTTTATGATTGTTTTATTATAATGCTTTAGCTAAAGTTGACAAGAGATTTATGCTCTATGTATCTGATATTTATTTTGGTTTCATTATAGAATTATTTTCTGCTTGATGTAACTGGATGTTTATTTCTGTTGTAGTTGGCTATAAGTACTATTTTTTCAATGGAGAATCTCTCCAAACCTCTCCATGATCTTAGCATCGGCCGGAGGGTCTGTCCGCCTGAGGATACTATCCGGCGACGATCGAAGGACCGTCCGTTCAAGATCCTTCATCGTCAACAAAATCCTACATCTAACGGCGTGCTTCAAAGTTTGTTGCTGCCCTCGATGGGAGTAGGGTCATAGGTTCCTGTTGTGGAGGTGCTAGAGGGCTATCAAAGTTGTTTAGCCTCTGAATCCACAAGCAACCATGTGTGTTCAGATGCTCGATTCGAGTTGTTTGGCTTCACAATGGATGGGACTCACGTGCCTTCACGTTGGAGGTAATGATGGTTACTTTGTCTTATTTGTTCAATCGTTCTATATATATATGTGTAGTTTCTTTAAGAGGTGCCCGATGTTTGGGTACTTGTGGTAGTGATTCTAATGGTAAAGTAGGTTATTATTATTATGTACTTCTCCTTTTATGGTGATTTTATGGATTAGTTTCTTTTTTAGATCAAAAAATAAATTTGTGTTTATGCTTTCTTTTCTACTTCTTGATTTTGATGTTCAGCTGCAAGAAGGTATATATGTGGCATGAGACTCATGTAATTTGTAATTTAGACAATATTTTTTTATATACCATTTCTAAACATAACATATTTCATATTACTAGGTGAGGGCACATGAAGTTAAACGAGAATTTGTCTGCATACATATTGATTTGTTGTTTAGAATCAAAATATAGTGTGATTTCTATATGTTCTGATTCAGTTGCATATTCATTGATTTGATTTATTTTTTAAAATTTTTCTTTTACTTCTTTTTTATTGCTGCTCTTTATGATTTGAAAATTTTTTCGTTCTCTAATATGATTTTCATTTTCTACTATTGTCTTATGTTCTCTGATCAATTTCTCTTATGTTTTGTGGTAGTTCACTGTGAATAATGATTTTATAATTGTGTTTGTATAATTATAACCTGCTTATATTGTTATGTCATTTTTTAATAATCATTTATTGTTTGATATTAAAATAAATTCAGTTATGCCCTTTTATCTTAATTTTTTTGTACGAGATATTATTCGTTTTTTTAGTTGACTAAATCTCAAAATCAAGAACTACATGCTTAAATCTTATTTTTTTATGTATTACTTCTTAGTCAACTCGTTGTGTTTTTACTAGCTTTCTGCTTTGTTAGTTTCTTTGTTTGTTGCTTAGAGATTTCGATTAAACAACTTTGAACAATTTTAATATATTATACATCTTTATGATTTATGTTCATCGTTGACTGAAATGTTTCTAATTAAACATGTTCTGCTTATACTTTTAAAATGTTTCTGATAGAAATTTTCGGTCGTTCTTTCTATTTTAGATTATGTTCTTAATCATTCATTAGTTATTCTTACTGATTGTTTTTGTATAACTTTGAAATTTTTGTATGCCTTTGGTGTGATGTTTATGGTTTTAATATGTTTTTATTTATTTTATTTTAATTTCTCATCTTATGCTTTCGAATTTCTTTTGATGAACTATTATAATTCGTATGATTTTATCTGATAATTTGTCTTGCTTATTTTTGTGTTTAGAGACTTTTATGTTAGATTTCTAAATAAATGAGCAATTCAATTATGTCTTTTTATCTTAATTTCTTTTGTTTCGAGATATTATCTAGTTTTTTAGTTGATTGAATCTCGAAATCAAGTATTATGTGCTTAAATTCTTATTTTTTATGTATTACTTGTTAGTCAACCCGTTGTGTTTTTACTAGCTTTATGCTTTGTTAGTTTCTTTGTTTGTTGCTTAGAGATTTAGATTAAACAAATTTGCAACAATTTTAATATATTATATATCTCTATGATTTATGTTCATCATTGACTGAAATGTTTCTAATTAAACATTTTCTGCTTATACTGTTAAAATGTTTCTTATAGAAATTTTCGGTCATTTTTTCTATTTTAGATTATGTTCTTAATCATTCATTAGTTGTTCTTATTGATTGTTTTTGTATAGCTTTGAAATTTTTTTATGCCTTTGGTGTGATGTTTATGGTCTTAATAATTTTTTATTCATTTTATTTTAATTTCTCATCCTATGCTTTCGAAATTCTTTTGATGACATGTTATAATTTGTATGACTTTATTTGATGATTTGTTTTGCTTGTGTTTAGAAACTTTTATGTTGGATTTCTAAATATTTGAGCAATTCAGTTATTTCTTTTTTTATCTCGATTTCTTTGGGTACGAGACATTATCTATTGTTTTTAGGTGATTGAATCTCGGAATCAAGAACTATGTGCTTAAACTCTTATTTTGTTTATGTATTATTTCTTAGTTAACTCGTTGTGCTTTGTTAGTTTCTTTGTTTGTTGCTTAGAGATTTAGATTAAACAACTTTACAACAATTTTAATATATTATACATCTCTATGATTTATGTTCATCATTGGCTAAAATGTCTCTAATTAAATATTTTCTACTTATTCTGTTAAAATGTTTCTTATAGAAATTTCTTTCTATTTTAGATTATGTTCTTAATCATTCATTAGCTGTTCTTACTGATTGTTTTTGTATAGCTTTGAATTTTTTTTATGCCTTTGGTGTGATGTTTATGGTTTTAATATGTTTTTATTCATTTTATTTTAATTTCTCATCTTATGTTTTCGATTTCTTTTGATGACCTGTTATAATTTGTATGACTTTATCTAATCATTTGTCTTGTCTTGCTTATTTTTATGTTTAGAGACTTTTATGTTAGATTTCTAAATATTTGAGCAAGGAGAAGTGATATGTGAAAGAATTAAAAGCTCAAAAGCTCATCGCATGTAGATTTCACGTAGAGAGGAGAGATTTGGGAGAGGAGTTTAGAAGTGGAAATGACAGCTAATCTTTGATAAGTCTTTCCTTTCGATAATGTATAAAGAAAGTATTCAAACTTTTTAATCCATGTATATAATTCTTAAATGAGAATTACGATTCATGATTTCTGTTTATATTTGTTAATTTTAGAGATGAGACATGGAGGTTGGCTTGCCGACAGTGGTGGGTTTTGCTTGGGCAGCGTTTTACTTTGTCGTTGAGAATCTTTTTGCGCTTAAAAATTGCTTTTCTGCAGCTTGGTTGGTTTATTAGGGGCATACCTTTTGTACCATATAGTTGTGGTTGGTTCTGTGATTTTTTATTATTTATTCAGTCCTTAAATCCTTGGATTCACTACTACTGGTTATGGCTTTCTCCTCATTTTAATTTAATGTAGAATCGAGATGGAGGTGAATGGTGGAGTTATGGAATTTGACCAGTTCTTATTTTTCTAATACTACTTTCTGTCGTAATCAACTCTCGAAGATCATCAACCGTCAGTTGTCTATTGTGTTGAGTCAATATTGTATACGTTTGTATTTGCAGAAAATGCTTTAATATGTAGCTACTAAGTTTCCATATATGATATGTCTTGGTTTACTAACAGTTTAACTTTTCATATGGAACCTTGTAAGAACTTAACCATGTAAGATGTTAATGTTGGATATATATATATAATGTGAGATGCATGTTGAGTACTTTATAATATTAACTTTCATATGCAGGTAATCATCGAAATGTTAGTGGATCACTTTTATATGCATGTATTTTACAATTATTAACTTTTTTATAAACAAGATAATCTGGCTATTACTTCTTTAGAGAAAATAAATTTCTTCATTTTTAACTTAAAATAAGTAGATGAATACTATTATTCGATTTAAAATCTTCATTTCTTGTTTTTCCTATTATAAGAACCAACAGGAAAATTAAGGCATCACCATTAGAGGTAGATAAGGATAGTTCAACTAAGTACATAAACTTATTGATTATTAGGTTTTATACTTCAAAGATCGTAAGTAGGTCATAAAAAATACAATTAGACAAGACTATATGTTGATATTTCTTAATGTTTTATGACTTTCAATCAAATCTTTTGTAAGGTAGAATTGGTTGTCCTTAATGCACGTTTTTGTAAATTATCCACCTTAATGTAAATAAATCACTCATAATATATAAATATAATGAAATATGTGTGTTATTATATGTTTTCTTCATGTGACCAATATAGAATTATTAATAGTTATTGTTTCAACTCTCATTATATATGTCGATACGAAAAATATCATCCAAAATTATCCAAGTACCTACATAACGATACTATAATGACCACACACGTGCAATCGCCTGAGAGTTTAAAAAAAGAAAAGGGCATACGGTACTCAAACAAGGAGACTCAAGCCTACTAATAATGAAAGGATAACCTTAAGAATAGGTAATTTTTAAAAAATTCAATGATAAAAAAATTAGCCACCTCCAACACAGTGAAAGTGAGGTAACCTTTGTCTCCTTTATAAAACATCACATTATTACATACTTAAAATTTAGTACGTAGAATTATATCGTCTCTGAAAAACATATATTATTAGATACAGTATGGTCAGACATGGCATCCCTGTATATTATCTTCAATCTATTGATCAAGAAGAATATTAAAAACATTAGGACTCAGAATATTGCAAAATCTTTTTATACTAATAAATAATATAATCGGCTCAAACCAATTACTGTTTTAAACAATATACTGTAAAATCTTTTTTTACTAACTTATCGTAATCACGTGCTTTACATATGTTGAATAATATTTTAAAAATATGATTTATATTCATAAATTAAAATTATTAAATATTTATAATATCATATCAAATACATTTAAATTATAAATATAATTAATATTTAGCAACCAATAAATCAAAAACTTACATAATGATTGTTCAATGACATTTTGTACTCCAACGAATCATATATGTGTAATATTAAAAATGAAACAATATAATATTTAAAAAGTGATTATTACGCAATGTTACTTTTCAAGACTATTAATTAAGCTTCTACAAATAAGCCTCTGCACTTTTTCTAGTGCATTTGTCAAAAAATTATGGTTTAACTAACTAGACGAGCACCAAATATCTTTGAGTTTTTTTTAATCAAAGTCCAAGTTATGAAATAATGTAAATGCAGATAGACTAAATACAAAAGACTTTATATATGAATTATAGTTGTTCATTTCATAAGAGTAGAATCATTGAACATGTTTATAACTGGATAAGCCGTTATTGTTACGGATAAAATAATGCTTTCAGCCATTATCTTAAGAAAATGGATAACAGTTGTTTTCCATTATTTGAAATTTTGAAATTAGTATAACACGCGGATTGATCAAAGTCATGAAAGTGTATGTGATCGTTCACATAAAATAGTAACATTTAGCCATTATATCTATCCTATTTTGTAGTAATGAATGTTTCTAATCTTACAAAAAAATGTCTTAATGTGTAGTTAGTTTGATTTAAATTCTTAAAAATTAAATCAAATTATAATCTTTATTACTTTATGTAGATATATGTATTCACACATTGACATAATTAATCAGAAGAAATGCACGCGTATTGAAAAGTGCAATGAACATCTTCTAATAAATGCAAAGCAAACATTCGTGTCCATTATTTTTTCGTTGGTTACTATGCCAAGTGTATTTTTTATTTTTTTTAATTGAAGAATAATAATTAGATTACTTTTTCAAAATAAATGTTTTATCTCTATATATATTATAATTAATAATTTAATACGATAAATTTTCTAAAAAGAAAAAATAGAATATAACGTATATATAAAATATATAGATAAATAGGCAGTTAAAATCACAATATTGTCACTAAGAATGATAATTAAATATTAGTAAGAAAATCACATGGACAAAATAGTCCAAAAATATTTCTCCTATTTTGGCACTTTTATATATTTATAGATAAATAATATAATTGGTTCGGTCCGTACTTTACTCTAGTAATTCAGTTCAGTTCGAATAAATTACAGAATTGAAAATTATGATCGGTTCTTTTTATTAAAAACAGTAATATGTTCGAATCGATTATAGAAATATTTTGAACAAATTGCTTGCGTGTAGTGATTTATACTATCAAGCTAGTAAAGTCTTAAATAGATCTTTTCCATTGAGATTGTTAAGTTAAGCTTTAGTGTTTTTGTCTATAATAGCTGGGTTGAGAGAAACAAAAGAGTTTATATGGGTAAGTTGATGGACTCATTCTTGATTTACAAGAAATCTTACAGAATGGTAAGAGAAAAGATGTAGTACCTTTTCAAGCACGTAAAGGGAGATGAATTTTCAGGGTTATGTGATAAGTGGAACATAGTTTTACAATCTCTTAAACTATTTTCTACTCATTTAAGCTGTTTCTTTCGTTGTTTGTAATTCCATGTGTTACTAGTGTCTTTGTAGCTCCTGGTGAGTTAGGTCAGTGTCTTTAATTTGTTTAAGTTTAGTTTATGTTATTTGTAATTTGATTTTTTTTGATAAAATGAACTAAAATTGATTAAAATCTCACATTCTTACTTTAAATATCATTAATTTAAGTAATATGAATATCTCAATTCTCCTTGAAACCTATAATGTAATTTTGATAAAAAATAATAATAATAATAACTTTATTTTTCTTAGAATGTGTAACTCTTTTTTTGTTAAATAAATTTACTTCAAAAAAAGGAGAAATTAGAAGAAGCCCTAAGTTGCGCCACAAGCCTGCCTAGTGCCTCGCTTCTCTCTCTCCCTCGCGGCAACCAGCGACCAGTTCCCTCGTCTCTCCCTCCCTCCCTCCGAGTTGAAAGCTTCTCGTCTCTCCCTCCGTGTCGAGAGCTTCACGTCTCTCCCTCGTCTGTCCCTCGTATCCCTCGTCTCTTCCAAGTTGAAAGCTTCTCTGACTCACTCATCTGTCCCTCGTCTCAGATTTGGTTCTCGAAGCTTCTCTATTTCTGTCTCCGTAGTCCGTCGAAGCCCTCTCTCTGCTTCTCTCAGCGCGAGCTAGAACTCGTCTCCTCTCTCTGACTCTCAGTCAAAGGGTCTCTTCTTTTTTTGTTCTTCACTTCTTCTCATTTTTAGTACTGTTTGTTTGAAATTTCTTCATTTCCGAATTGGGTTATGTTTGCTTATTGATGTTCTGATTTTTTGCTTTACATTGAATGTAGATAATAATATTTAGACTAAGATGTTTAAGAAGGGTCCTGCAGGGCTTTTAAGTACTTTGAATATGATTTTAATGCTTTTATGTTGAAGTATTTTGGGTTTTTATGATTATTGATGGTTATCTTTCATTTAGATTGAAAATTACATATATTTAATTTATAGAGTGAGCTTAGATTCGATTAAGCCCTCGCTTAATTTGCGCTTAGCACTTCTTACTCCCCAGGGGAGCTTTTGCACGTCGGCGCGCTTAACACTTTTGACAACACTGCTTATAGTTAAAGATGTGTGTGCTTGTGTGTCTTGTTCACTTAACTTGCTTGACCCGTTAGTTTTGTTTGGAACATATAGGAAAACTTTTGTCCATATTGAAATAAGGATGCAGGCTTCTACTGGTGCTGCACTGATGGGTTCTCATGTTTGGACCAAGTCACCAATTCTACATCCAAAAGGATTCATAATTCGGTTTCCTCAGAATTCAGAATTCCACTCCGTGAAACCCTGTAAATCATCTCTAACTGAAGGAAGCTTGGTCACTGGGAGACCATCCTTTCCTCCCAATGCCCCTGTGCCAGAATTTGGAGGTAGGCTATTTGTATTTGATGTCATGATTATCTCGGCAGGGAATATTTTTCAAGTTACATTTATTTCCTTTATGTCGGACGAGTATTGGGAGGGAGTCTTGAAGCATTTAGCATCCAATAACTTTCACAAAAAAATTCCCAATTTGGAAATTATAAAATAACGCTTATTTGATACCACATAGGAATTTGTCTTCCATCTGTAATGGCTGAGTAGTCTTGCACTGATGACATTTAGTGTCTTTTTCAAGTGCTATAATTTTGTTTAATGTAGTGCTGATGTACTTAAAACGAATGCAATAGTTTGAAATAGTTAATACTTAACTCGTTTTTCCAACTTTTGTAATAACTTAGATGGACCACTGTGTTTTTTTTTTGTGTTATTGTTGGTGATAACAGAGACAAACTGCTAAACAAGAATATGGTCTCATTTGGCTGGGTTTAATGCTAATTTTAAGCATAGACCGTTGATAAATGAGAAAACTTAGTCAAGCTGTCTTCATGAGCAATTTAATAGGTAATAGCAACTTCGTGGACGATGGCCTGAGTGAAGCCGATCCTGAAGTGCATTCCATTATCAAGAAAGAAAAGGAGCGGCAATTCAAAAGCCTTGAACTTATTGCGTCGGAAAACTTTACATCTAGGGCAGTGATGGAGGCAGTAGGCTCATGCCTCACCAACAAGTATTCCGAGGGACTACCTGGTAAAAGGTAAAAAAATTTCCACATAGACTGGGTTGTGTTTTTTTTTTTTCATTCTTCTTTCATACATATAAAAAAGCCACATTGTGCATTTTAGGTACTATGGCGGTAATGAACATATTGATGAACTTGAAATCCTATGCCAGCAAAGAGCTTTGGCTGCATTTCACCTTGATGGAAGCAAGTGGGGTGTGAATGTTCAACCGTTGTCTGGTTCTCCTGCAAATTTTGAGGTTTACACTGCAATTCTTAATCCTCATGATCGAATAATGGTGAGTTATAGTTACAATATTTTGACCTTCATGAAATTAGTAGTGCTTACATGTTTAGGTTAATATGATTCACATCTGCAACTGATTTAGGGTTTAGACTTACCTCATGGAGGGCATTTGTCTCATGGATTCATGACTTCAAAAAGACGGGTGTCAGGAACATCGGTTTACTTTGAATCTATGCCTTATCGGCTTGATGAATCTTCAGGTACCAATTTCTTGGTGTACTATTTGGTGGTTAGGTGGATTTGTTATTTGTCGAAGTCCGAATTGAGTTTAATTTAAATTGATTAACTGATATCCTCTAATTAGAAAGCTTCCCCATATAGGTCTCGTTGATTATGACATGCTCGAGAAAACGGCTAATCTATTCAGACCGAAACTGATTATCGCCGGCGCCAGTGCATATCCTCGAGATTTTGACTACCCTCGCATGAGGAAGGTAAGGCTTCTACTTCATATTCCAACATGTAATTTTTTAGCAGATGTTTAAAAAAGATTAGTGAACGTCTGTCGAGTCTGTACAATGACCACAGAGAAGAACTTACTAGTTGTAATTGTTTTGCATTGAAAGATCGCAGATGGTGTGGGAGCTTTCCTCATGATGGATATGGCCCACATCAGTGGGCTTGTTGCTGCCTCTGTGGTTGCTGATCCTTTTGACTACTGTGATATAGTGACCACGACAACGCACAAGGTACATCATGAATTTTCCATTGTTGATGATTATGGTAATAAACTTTTCTAATCGCCTATGCCTCTTAATTTCCTATCATCCTTCTGGTTCTAACTTTTTTCTTTGCAAGTGTTGAGGTTTCTTTGTCAATATATGCAGATAGAAATAAGTCTCTGAAAGCTCATGTTTTCTTTGTTATAGTCTACTAATTGAATAACTTACAAAATTTTATTATGTTTTTTCCAGTCTTTGAGAGGCCCTAGAGGTGGTATGATCTTTTTCAGGAAGGATCCTGTTCTTGGAGTTGAGTTAGAGTCTGCCATTAACAATGCAGTTTTCCCAGGTTTACAGGTTAGTTGGACTTATCATGTGGTAACAATCTGATTAAGATTGTTAAGCGATG
The DNA here is from genome assembly GCA_003255025.1 of Datisca glomerata. Taxonomy (NCBI): domain Eukaryota; kingdom Viridiplantae; phylum Streptophyta; class Magnoliopsida; order Cucurbitales; family Datiscaceae; genus Datisca; species Datisca glomerata. The sequence goes on from QANY01008461.1 coordinate 60,170, forward strand.
CCAGACATTAAAAATTGTGAAAAGTCATCGTTGTGCAGGGTGGTCCTCACAACCATACTATTGGAGGCCTTGCTGTGTGTTTGAAACATGCGAAATCCATGGAGTTTAAGGCTTATCAGAACAAGGTACTGCAAACACACTTGTGACTGGAGCATCTCCACGGTATTAGCCTTTCCTTTGTGTTAATGCCGTAATCTTGTCTTATAGGTGGTCTCCAATTGTAGAGCTCTTGCAAACAGATTGACTGCATTAAGATATAACCTGGTTTCTGGTGGGAGTGATAATCACCTAGTTCTTGTAGATCTCAGGCCTCTGGTAAGTTCTTTCGCCTCTGGTTTTGAGTCTCTGGTATCCTGGCAGCACCCATTGATGCTGATGGAAGTGTTGTCCTGAATTATGAAATCTTGTATTTTTATTGTTAAACCTATTGTTTTTTTCCTGTGGCATTTGATTTTTGCCTAGCATGTAAAGAAATGATTTGTTCAAGGTAAAGGGAAAAGAAAAACTTGACTTGGGCATGTCTAAACTTTTATGCTGAAATAATCATATCTCTTAATGAACATGTATTGGCAAGACTCAATATCTTCTTCTAATGTCTCATCACTGATTATGCAATTGCAATCTGTCCTTTATCAACAGGGTATTGATGGGGCTAGAGCGGAAAAAATTCTTGACATGGCCTCTATCACCCTCAATAAGAATTCTGTCCCTGGTAAGTCCTTTCCTGCAGTCTCTACCGTATTACATAAACATAAGATCTGAGTTTTGATTAATGTTCCAATTCTTTTTACATTGCAAATTTGAAGGTGATAAGAGTGCCTTGGTACCCGGTGGCATTCGCATTGGATCACCAGCTATGACCACCAGAGGATTTACCGAAAAAGAATTTGAAGCTATTGCAGACTTTATTAACGAGGGTGTTCAAATAACTGTAGATGCTAAGCGATTAGTCTCGGGAACAAGGCTCCAAGATTTCTTGAAGCTGGTAACATCACCTGACTTCCCCTTGCTGGATCGGATTGTAGATCTTCGATCAAGAGTTGAAGCTCTAACGACTCAGTTCCCGATTCCCGGAGTATGAATAGAAACAAAACATCACGGCTTCCGTTTTTGGTACATGATATAAAGTGATAGCAGTTTGATATCATAAATTTTGATAAAGTTGTATACTTATAACTTAGATATTACACCGAGAGAGTCTCGGGCTGTTGTAGATTATTTTGAATACTCTTTCCAACAGGATATCCAGCATTCATTGGAGGGTTTCTTCTATTGTTTTCTGATAGCAATTAGCATCACTTAGTTGGACTTCTTATTTGGTGAGAATTTGAAGATTAGACAATATAGTAGACACATGGATTTTAAAAAGTTAGATTTTTGTCAATTGTATTATGGGTCCAGAATATTAACATTTTAATGTTCCCTAAATACCCTTGACTTAGTAGCTTAAAGATAGGGAGTTTAAATCCAAATATTAATTTAAATTCAAACGTTCTCTCTATCACACTCACGAATGATGAAAAGAACTTTTCACTCGTTTATATTTACGTGTAAATGGTTAATTGTATATAGATAATTAATATAATTTTATTTTAAATGTATTTTTATAAAGGTTATTTGGATAAATATATCTTTTCAATTTTTAGTTTAAGATTTTTATATCTATTTTCTAAAATTCAGAATTTTATATTCCTGGTCCATCAGTATCAATATCAAGTAATGATAACTTTTTTTTTCTCATCATTTCATTTCTCTTCCTTGTGCAAATATCAAATCCATGGTTGTGAAATACTCACTCCCCCATTCTTAGCTCGCCTTTCAAACTTATCTTCTTTGTCAACAAAAGCGTACTTATTCTCTTCTTCTCCTCCTCCTCCTCCTCCTCCTCTTCTTCTCCTTCTTCTTCTCCTCCTCCTCCTCTTCTTCTCCTTCTTCTTCTACTTCTTCGAGACCTTGTGACCATAATTTTTTAGCGAGACCTGATCATTCTTTTCCTTCTTCTTCTTCTTCAATGAGAGCATATCGATATCCATTCTTATCTTATTTTTTTACGCATAAAATGATTCAAGTAATGGTTCGAGTAATGGTTTGAGTCATTCAAGTAGCCACTGATGTTTGCAAGAAAAAACTATTTAAAACGTTCAACTAGTCAGAGACCCGTTTTTAACCCTTCAAATAGTCAAGTGGTCTCTGCTTTATTACTGCTTTACTGCTGTCATAATAAAATCAACTACTTGAAGGGTTCAAGTAATGTTTTATAGCTACTTGAACCCTTCAACTAGTCACATGCTATCTGGATGGCTGACTGCAAGAATCAAAATAACTACTTAAATGGTTCAAGTAGTAACATGGTCTTTGGTTCCTTAATGAAAATAAATATAATTATTATTTAGAGAAACGGTGCTTACATGTTGTTATTATATTTACACAATATAGACATGGTTTACTTATGTTTACATAATATAGACATGGTTTACTTATGTTTACATAATATAAACATGATTTACTTATCTAATTCGTAAGATCGTCTATTTTACGAATTAGAGATCTCGAGTGAGCTCTTGTAGAGAGAATTTCAGGAGTTAGTCGAGCAGCAGAATGTTCTGTCTGCCTTGGGGTTGAGTGTTAGAACAGGCTTTCAAACATTTTAGCGTTGAAATTGACAATTGGGTCATGATTTGGTCATTTTTTAATAGATGCATATGATAGCAATATCTGTCCTTTTTGTCTTTGATTGGATGGGGAAGGTGTCCTTGGCATAAAGCAACATATAATGACCAAACATGAGCTATCATGATATCCTAGGGTGGCGATTACATTTGCTCGGGATTTGGGCTTGAGAGGAGATGCCACTTAGGATGCTACTTTTGATGAGTAATGATGATTTCATGTTTAGTATGATCCAAGCTTTATTCATGAGCTTTGACCTCCCTATTCATGCTTAGATTTGTGGAATACGAGTTTCCTTAGATTTACTAGATAGTGTCAATGCTTTTTAGAATATCGATGTGGTGTGACACGTGTAATCGTTATATTGGCGTTTACCTATGACAAATATTTTTCATTTGCATAACATATTCATCATTTTTTTCATTTGCATAACATATTCATCATTTTTTTCATTATTGTGTTTGGGGGGGATATTTAACATACTTTTACTAAAATTAAAATACGAATCATATCTAATAAGAAAAAATAATTGCACTATTTTTCTTCTAAGCTTTCATAAGTACCGTTTAGCAGAATAACAATTGCATTGTCAATGATAGAAACATAAATATAGTAACTGTAATGCTATAATATAAAATTTTTACATATATTTATTTATTACGAACTTTTAACATAGTGATTCTAATCATGTAGAAGATAACGAATGTGCTTTTTGTACATGATTTATTTATATATACATTCAAAAACATGCATATGATAAAGCTAATCCTACAATAGACAATATTTACATATATTCATTATAATAAACTTTAAACATAGTGATTCTAATCATGTTGAGGATGACAAATACCCTCTATCTACATTAACATCAGAAATATCTGCCAGACTTGTTGACGTGGATAACTCAGCATGTGACGAATTGTCCAAATTTTCACATACTTTGACAGTATTATATATAATATTTCTTTGTTCATATCTTCAAAATTTTATTAATAAAAACCGTGGCCCATTACTCACTATATGGCAAACTGTGCTTAGTTGAACAAGTGTATCCTGATAAATATTTTAAAACTTATTATTAGACATGTAAAAGTGTACCTCAGTGGCATGATTACAATTATCGCATTCCAAATACCAACATCGTTCATTTTGATTAGAAATTGTTATTGTTGCAATTTTCCAGAAGCTCGTATGCTGTAAATAAATATTAATATAAATTATTTGTTACTCAAAACACACATATGATAACAATTGTAAAAAATCACACTGCATTAATTACGTTTAGCACTTGTTGGATCTTGATTATCCGGTTTTGTGTTGGCCGATCCAGATCATATATTGACAATTGTGAACATTGATCGCAAGTTATTTCTTGAAGCTGTCTTTAATCGCTAAGAGGAAGTTGGCATTGTTGACAAAAAAATATCTACAAATAAAAGTATCTTATTTAGACTTTAACGATGATGCTATTAGACGTCTTGCAAGGATCATTGATTGACTTTCTATTTCTTGTACGATTGCTTCGCATTCAACGTGAACAAATAGGTCCCAATATGTTAAAATCATTGGTTGTAGTCTATAAGAGACATAAGGTAATAGGAAAAATTAAAAAATAATATAAATAATTATAATTTATAGTTATTAATCATAATTCACGTAACCTTTATCGACAACTATGAGTTCACAAATTATAGCATTTCCATTCACAGTAGTGATTGTCTTTGCAGGTAGGACGTTTAATACAACTACAAGTACATCTGACAAATCATACAATACTTTAGATATTAATAATGAAATAATTTATTTTGAAAATATGTATGGAAATGTATCAAAATATGTAAAAAAAATAATAAACTATTAGTAGATGTTATCGCTTACCAACTAAAATGGATGGAATCAACATGCGCCGACATATTGCGAAGTGAAACTAACTGATAATCAATTGGTGATATTTTCTCATTTGATGTCGTCGTTCTAATCAGAGTTCTTGCGGTTATAAATATGTCTCCTAAAGTGAGAGAAGAACGAAAGATTTGTATATCGCGACCAAATATTGTGATCGGAAATTTCTGTTCCCTAGTAAAATAAATAATGACATAATTAATATATGCATCTAATAAATATTTTATTTAATATTATTATAAATATATTTACATCCTCATCAGCTAGCACAAATCTTTGTAATGTCATAGTACTGTTTCACACATTTTTGGGTGAATTTTCTCTAGAATAATGACTTTTACAGTCCAATTTCTCATATTTGGTGTGATCTCTCTTATTATTCTTATTCCTGCATCCATAGCTTTCCTGCAATAGATTTTAAAATTAATATACTCTTATAATTTATATTCTTCATGTAGGAGAAATTATGTTAAATATAATATGGATATCATTTATATGAACATTACCTTATAACAACAGTTTAGCAGCAGAAAAGGCTAAAGATAAAAATTCTTTATAAACAACTTTCTTTGTGTATAAATAAGTACGAATATCTTTTTCATTGGTCGGACGAATTAATACCTTCACAGATGAATTTCTCACTTTAGATAAAAGAAACATATAATTGTTTATGAGAAAAAATAGATCGACGTAAATATATACCAACAAAATCTAACGTTTGCCCTTGCGCTTTATTTATCGTCATAGCAAAACTTAAACAAATAGGAAAATTGTATTTGTTTAAACCGGAATGAAGACTTCTCATCATTAAGAGGTATAAAAGGAATTCTAGTAGAAACACTTTTTTCCTTTATAATTCTCATCATTAAGAGGTATAAATGGAATTCTAGGTAGAAACACTCATTTTCCTTTATAATGTCCAGTAGCTATTTCAGCTTCAATTACATTCCGTTTGAATTGTCGACCTATTAATCTAGTTCCATTAAATAATCATTCAGATGGATTAATATTTCAAAGTAATATCACTGGACAATTTAATTTTAGTAGTAAATCATGAGATGAAAATCTAGTAGGTATCAAAATATTCATAAAATCATTGAGAATTGTGTCGTCATTATTATCTAAACCTTTATCAAAACTATAATATCTAACTATCTCACCAGGAAAATGTTATATGAGAATATCATTTATCTCGTTAACATCTTCATTTTTTGGAGTAAGAATACATCTATTCATCATTGATATTAAATTATTTGAAAATTCATGTATATAACAAAAGACCGCATTTAATAAAGAATTTATCGAATCTGAATCATTCGTATATGGAATAAGCATTGATTTTGGCAGTTCAATATAATCGCCAATCATAATTTTCTCATTTCCATCACCTATTCTTAATAAATATTGAACAAATGTTGGATCTAATAATGATCTCAGATTCGTAGTCAAATGGAACATTTGAAATTTCGGCCATAAACATGAACTTACTATAGTGGACTCAATGATTTCACATCTGGAGCCTTTCAGAATCACTGGAAGTACTTGGCGAAAATCACCTCCTAACACGATAACTTTTCCACCAAAAATTGCACAATTATCATTTCAATCTTGAAGTAATCGATCAAGTGTTTCAAAAGTTTATTTTTTGACATCGGTGCCTCATCCCAAATAATAATTTTATCATCTTGTAGGGCCAGACTTTATTGTTTTGTGACAGAGCAGTTGACATTTTCTGTAACATCTAAAAGTATCTTGAATCTTGAATGAATGGTACGACCACTAGGTAAAATCGACGCCCCCACTCTAGAAGATGTTGTAAGCGCAACAAAACTCTTCGATCTCATTGTTGCAAGAATAGCACGATATAAAAAGGTTTTTCCACTACCACCAGGTCAATCTATAAAAAATGCTCATGAATTTCCTTCAAAAACCTTCTTTAATATTGCATCGTACGCACGCTTCTGTTCAGAATTTAGCTGTGCCGCTGCACAGCTGAATTCTGAAAGTAGTTCATCTATTTCTTTCAAATTCTTATCTTTAACCTCGGAATCTATATTCTCATCAAATAATCTAAAATCTTTGATCGATCTTCCCATATATTCGAGGAATGTATTTATTTGTTGCAATACTTTAATCCTCACAATATTTAGAGTAAACATCATTCTAGAATAATCTTCTGAAAGTAGTTGCTCAAATTTCAACCATAACCTTTTAGGATCATATGAATTATAATATATTAAGATTGTTGCGAAACGTTGTCTAAGAGCATTTGGCATTTGATATTCTGATGCCTCCTCTAAACATTGATCTATACAAAGATCGGAATTTAACAGACCATTAAGTTACTAAGTTACGCAGAATCACGGAACGATGAAGCGACATTACCGTCAACAGTCAATAAGTCATCAAATGTGGTAGGATATTTAATATGATTTAATAATAGACGTAAATAATAACGTTCACCTTCCATTAAATTAACTGTGACCATTCAACCAATAGAATGACGTTTTTCTCTGGGAGTCCAAATTTTATCTCTTTTATTTCACACAAAATGTTCTGGAAACCCTTTATATAACAACCTTCTAGCATCCTCACTAAGATTATTTATATTAAAAAATTCAGTTAATATAATTTTCGAACGAAATTCATAATTCAACACATTAATCAAATCATCATTCTTCCTAAATGTCATAAGTTGTTTGTACGGTAGATGTAATTGCAGATTTATAACTGCAGGGTCAATTTCATTTAACACAAACGAATATATTTTCCAAGTAGCTTCTGGTGGAGAGACCCATATTGCATTCTAGAATGAATTAATTTCATCAATATTAGAGGATTCATCTGCAGTCTATACGCGAAAAGCAATTTGATCATACCCTTTGTATATATACTTATACAAATATTTCACTACTTTGATGGTTGAACAAATTTCTACATTTATATGGCAGTCATACTTAACTAATAAATAGGGATTATGTGACATAACCCATCGATTGTTTAACTTCGCACCTCTAATGATGATTGTCGTGCCGCCATCACGTCGTCTATATCTCTGATATCCATCTTTTCTTTGGGCAGTCTCATTACAAAATGCCTTAGGATAGGTGTTCTTACATGTTCCATCTTTTCGCATAAAGACATTTTGAGGATTCAATAAACCACATGGTCCATGCATCATATGTTTTATTATCATTCTTGATAAATGCGGATTTTTACATTAAGTCACAATTTTAGCGTAAACCAAATTGTCGAAAGATTCTGGTACAATAACTTTAGAGGTTTGAGAGAGGATAATGAGGATGTGAGCATGCAGGAGACCTCTTTTTTAAAATTCCACAACATAAACACATGTATCCACATGACCAAAGATTTGTTTCTTAAACAAATCAATTTTTAATTCCTCCAATTTCGCATGGAATATTCGGCTCACTAAATCAGGTCTATTTTGAGTCTCCTCAGCTGAAATCATTTTTTCTTTTATTTCTGACCAATTCCGATTATAAGTCATGGTCAAAAATATATCAGGCTTACCAAATCGTTGAACTAAAGTCATAATGTCCATATATCTTTTTTCATATCACCAGGGCCACCAATGATCATTCGTCCAATTTTGTTAGCATATCGTTCACGACATGGACACTATCAAGTATTCCTTGATATAAGTCCGCTCTTATTTCATTTTGTTGATTTCAAAGATAATCAGACCTTAAACTTTCAAGCCTTACGTACACGTCTACTACATATTACTGGAGAAATCTCCCAGAACATAATAATATTAAGCTGTCATCCAACGAATTTGAAGTTTATAGCAATAGTACTCATGACAAGGATATAATAATAGATATTGCAGGGGGTCATAACATCCAAAGTAGACTATATTATGTGCCTATTTCTAGAATCACCTTGAATAATAATATCACGAGTTGAACGATCACAGGCTGTAGAATCTTCAATCCAAATAGCAACAACTTGAGAGCTAGAAAGAGCATTATATACACGTTGGTTCAAATCAATCATTATGAATACATAAATCCTGTGATTCTAAATTAGGAACATCTTTCAATGATCGGAAGAATCTTCCGTAAGGATTGAAAGATAAGATACGTAAGAGTTTTTCAAGAATAATTTACTTGGATTGTATAATCAATTTTCTATTTCATGATTAGTATTGTAGAAATAGAGTTGTAGATATGAAAGATGGTCATCAAGTGGTATGAGTTCATTTAAATAGTGATAAACTTTGACCTTGAATTCGAAATGTATATAATCCCTTGTTCCTCCTTGATAAGTCTTAATCACATTTAACTCCAAAAGATGTAAAAGCCATTGTATTGTTATATGTACGTACATATTTTCAAAATTCAATAGTCTCATCATCCGTAGAATAATAGTCATCAAATGTTCCGATATGGGCTGAGATGCTTAAATAACTTCACCATTAGAACAACAAAAACCTTTCGGCTAATGAAGAAACTTTGTAACGTAACAGAATTCACAAACAGGAACAGAGAAGACTAATAACAAAAGGAATATGTACATTATCTACAGATGATGATTGTTTCTTTCTAGCGTGATACTCTCTACCTCTTTTACAACTACTTTCCTTCTTTTCTTCAGATAACTGTGAATATTTACCTCGAAAAGGATGGAAGTTTTGTTGCGAAAACATTGTACCTTAAAAAAGAAAATGTTGTAGTTAAATTCGAAATTATTGTCAAAATATAACTATAAACACTATAAATAGGATATATACCATTTTTCATATTTCAATTTTCAAGAAAATCATTTTTATTTTTAAGTAAGAAAATACCATAGAACTTTTCTACAAACCTATTATTTGACATAATATAAGTTCATCAAAATATAAAAATATGCTACTGAAATTTTACTCTTGAAATTACTCCATAAGACAACACAGATACGTATTGTATCACATAAATAACAACACTCATTAGAAAAGATAACCCAAATAGAGTTTTTTAATAGCGAGTTTTTTTTAGTTTCCTTCATTGTCGACATCTTCTTCATTTTATTATTTGAGGTCCTAATTAATAATTTATATCATATTATTGAAATATCCCAACATTATATAAAGTATAAACACCTATGAAGCGAGTAATCTAAGTGTAAAGAAAACAATGTCACTATAAAGAACGATACAATGAAATCTTTTACAAATAATAATACACTAAATGATAGCGCAATCCACAGTTATACTTCACGATTATAAAAGTCATCTTAAATTGAAAATAATCATATTCAGTATACTCTACTTTGAATAAATACAATATTTTGATATACTACCATATAATAATATATTCTCACTCAAAAAACAAAGAAACGTAAACAAATTAATGAAGTGACTAATCCTTCAAAAACCTGAAAATAAAATGATAAGAAAACAAACAAACAGTTAATGACAAAGAAAAAATTCAATATTAAGAAGCAACTCAGCATCAAAAGACAACTTTCACGATCTCTTCAAACAAAATGAAAAGATGTAAAAATTCATAATCCTAGGCTTCAAATAGGTCCATCGAAACCCAAATAAATACACAGCGAATTGTTCATTTACAAAAGTCACAACCAAAGATCATCACCCAAAAAATTCTTACCAAACATGAGCTAAATAACTTACACAAAATGCATGATTCAATTTGAGGATTTATTTCATATTTATAAAAAATACCAATCTGCCCAAAAAAAAGACAGTATCCAAATACCAAACTGTCTCTTGTACTCGCCACAGACCCAAAACTGTGTTTAAATGATCAATTCATTTAATAATATTGTCTAAAGATATAAGGATTCATTATATGGCATAAAATAGGTAGTCTATTTTAAAATTGACCGAATAACTCCAGCTCGACTCCTTTACTTACAAAGGAGAGGATATAAATAACTAAGTGTAAAGACAAACTAAATGTTCTGGTCATAACATCAATCAGAAGTGGGGGAAAGACAACCTTAACCTAATAAAGGAACTTCATAAATGATTTTAAGGCTGTAGTAATTAACGTCAATTTGTTAAAGAAAAATTGCTAATCAACCGCAACCAACATAACACGTGAAAGAACTCACATATCCCTGAATCAAAAGAGAACTACAGTCCATACAACTGACCGACATAACCAATTTGTTTCAACTTACAGTCCATACAACTTACCGATTTGTTAAAGCCAAAAACTACCGAACACTCAAAAGGACAAATAGAAGCGCCTAATAAAATGAAATAGCTTACGAAAGGAAAAAAAAACCACTAACACAATCTATCATAAAACACAAGACAAATTAAAATTCACAACCTCACACACATCAGCAACAGCCGTTACGGAACAATTTACCTCCAACAAATGACAAAAATCACCGCTTAGACAATTTTTAAATACTGGAAAAACAAAAACTACCGAATAACATCGGAAATTGTTTAAACAAAAAAAATCCAACGACTGAAAAAACAGCCAAGAAACCACCACTGCACCGAATAAATTCAACCACATTGACTGATAACCCACCGTTTATTCTATTCCCACAGGACCCATCGATAATCTAATAATATTTCAATATAAAGACAAGACAAAAAAACTCAATGGATTTCCTCTAAGATTTATTCATCTGCCTCAATCCCTCTTCATCTTTACAAGTTTGTGACAAAATTCGAACTCCAACCGAGACAAACCCTCAAAGGAAAAGTGAAGCAGCAAATCAATTAACAGAGAGAAACAAATTTAAACACTACTTAACAACGAAAAAACAGAGAACAAAAACAAAGAAGAAGAAGAAGAAAACACAAAAAGAAAAACCGAGACAGAAGAAAGACAGAGACTAAGAAGAAAAAGAAAGCAGGAGCTTCGGCATAAACACGAAATTACAAGTAACAAAAAAAGTCACAAATTACCTGAAATAAGAGAGCAGGGGCCTCGGCATCAGAAAGAAGAGTGGCACCTCAACCAGCGACAGCCGCATGAGCAGTTCGCGTGGAATCAGACTAAACCGGGTTCCGATCTCTGGGCGGTACAAAGTCAACCTCGAGCTTGAACCCTCCGTCGAAGAAGTAAAGGGTGACCAAAATGATGAAAAACCCCTTAACCAATAGAAAATTTAACGACTAAGATTTAATCTCACTTAGTAAAAGAAGGGGCTAAGATAAAAAAAATATCCAACGGCTCAGATTCAGTCAACAATTTAGATCACAGAAAGAGCTAAGCAATAGAAAATGACTTAAATAACCCTCGTTCATCTCAAAATTACAGCGCATCTCACACTATCTCACAATGGCCCAAACTCGTAAATAATCTCAAGTTCCATGGACAATAGAGGCAATAAAAGTTGAGAATTCTAAACAACAAAATGACTCAAATAATCCTTATTCAACCCAAAATTACATCCATCTCATACCATCACACACAGAGACTAAAATCGTAATTAAGCTTAAATTTAGAGATAATTCAAGCAAATAAAATGTGAGAATTCACTCATTTATTATAGAGTAAGAAACAAGTCGGGTTCGTGAAACAACTCCCTCACAACAAAATCGTTATGGTCACATTCCATGTTTTATAGGTGAAACAATGGTTGAGAATGATCAGAACAATGATAGTGGCAATTTCCATTCGCAGGAGTATTACAGCGGGAGATATGATGATGATGATTTTCAACAAGATGTTAATGATGATGAACTTGAACATCTTGAAAGTGATGGTGGACTTGATATTAGTGTTGATGATGATCTTGATTTTAGGCTATATGAAGAAGGAATTTGGGATGATACATTTACCTTACCATATTTGAATAGAAGACCAAATGCTAATGCACATCCTTCATCGATGCCAAGTAACATTGCATATTTGTCACGACCATCTTATAATGCTCCGAGATTATCACAACTAGAGGATTACGAGCATGTAAGTGTCTCATATATGTTAGATACAGAAGAACTCTACCAAGAACTCTACTGCCACATGTTAGAGGCAATGAATCAATGTACTGTTACTCATATAGATATTGATGAAAATAATCATTTCAAATACTTCTTCATGTCGATTGGAGCCTCGATTCATGGATTCTTAATTGTATACATCTCGTAATTGCTGTCGATGGAACATCATTACAAGCAAAGTATAGGGGGACAATGTTCGTTGCAACTTTTAAAGATGGGTATAACCAAGTATATCCATTTGCCTTTTAAGATTGCTGACTCTGAGAATGACGCATCATACGAATGGTTCTTTAATAAGCTCCGCGAGGTTATTGGAGACTTGGATGACTTGGTATTTGTGTCAGACGGAAATGAAAGTATAACAAAGGGTATACAGATTATCTTCCCACAACCATTTCATGGAGCTTACATTTAACATACGAGATTGAATATAAAATGAACTTTCAAAACTAACAATGTCAATCCTTTGTTTCTCAAAGCATCCAAGGCCTATCATGTATAAAGAATTTGAGGCATACATGACTATCATCGACCAAGTTCATTCAGGTATTGGAAACTATATTGAGGCGGTCGAATTTAATAGATGGGCTCGTTCTCATTATGGTGGTAGACGTTATAATATAATAACTACCAACATCGCTGAATGCATGAATAACATACTAAAAGATGCTAGAGCCCTCCCAATAACAAGTTTAATAGAACATCTGCGTGATTTGATGCAACGGTGGTATTATCAACATCGAACAACTGCTTATGAGATGCACACACAAATGACCAATTGGTGTGAGAATGAGCTTAAAAAGAATCATGATGCTTCTCGAAGATTTTCAGTGGTTGCCTCAGATATTCACGAGTTTCGTGTAAGTACTAGGGATAGAGAACATGTTGTGAACTTGCATAAAAACATGCACTTGTTGTGAATTTGATTTAGACCAATACTCTTGTACACACGTGTTAGCTTGTTGTCGACAACGCAACATATATGCTTACAGCTTATGCTCAAAGTATTATAAGGCTAAGGCACTAGTGGTAGCTTACGCAGAAAAAATTCATCCCCTCAGGGATTCTACAGACTGGACTATCAGTGACGAGGTGAGAGAAAGAATTGTCTTGCCCCCTATGATGTGGTGGTCTAGTGGGAGGTCCAGGGTAAATATAATATCATCTAGAGGTGAGGATGTACAACCAAATAAATGTAGTCGGTGTGGTTTATGCAGACACAATAGACAAACATGCAAACATCATATCCCCCTTCACATACGTGATGGATCACAACCAGACACATAAATTTGTATGTATACTATTAAAATTTTACATGTATGTTGTATGAATTTTATATAGATAGTGTATCTATTTCTATCCATCTAAGTAGTTATTTGTTTTAGTTTTAATGCAAATTGCATATATTCGATGACTACTTGAAAGATTCAAATGGTGGTTTATGACTACTTCAACCCTTCAAGTAGTCACATAGTCTCTGGACAAATCACTGCAGAAGATAAAAATGACTACTTAAAGGGTTCAAGAAATCATAAACAACTACTTGAACCTTTCAAGTAGTCATATTATTTGTTGCCATCGGTTTATTCAGAGAGCATGTAACTACTTGAATGGTCCAAGTAGTATTTTTTACTACTTGAACCATTCAAGTAGTCATATAGTTTATTGCCCTCAGTTTATAGACAGGACATGTAACTACTTGAATGGTTCAAGTAGTATTTGTTTACTACTTAAAGGGTTTTAACTAGAATTTTATCTATAGTTAGTGAGTAATCTAGATAGATAAATTGGCACCATCCACACAGTAATCAATCGTGAAACCCTCATTAGTTTATAATTTCTTGAATTCTAATCAACAAATATATCCAATAAAAAAATTTATTATCCAAAGAAGTGTTTATAAGAATTCAGACATCCAAACAACAAACAAAAAACAAAGCGTTCATAGTTTCGCAAGACTTTCAAGTGGAGGTGTACAATAAAAAAAGTCAACATCTAACTTTTTGCGAAATTGTAGCATAAGTTTCCGCTTTATAGTTGTTAAGTCTCGACCATAAACCAAGGCCTCCAAAACTATTATGGCAAAAACACCACAATTAAACCTACAAACACAAAAGCAAAATAAATCAAATATCCTTCTTCCATGAATTAATGTCATATGTACTAGAACAAAGCTCACATATTCCCTTGCTGAGGAACTTTGACATGAGTTAGAGTTCACTCGCCAAGTACCTTATGAACTTCTTTTCTATTTTCATAAAAGTTCATAAGTAGTTACATGTAGTCAGATACAACTACTTTATAAATGACTACTTGAAGGGTTCAAGTAGTCAGATACAACTACTTGAACCCTTCAAATAGTTACATGTTTTGACTTTCAGAATTAAAATCACCACTTAAATGGTTCAAGTAGTTACATGTTTTGATTTCTAGAGTCAAAATCACTACTTGAAGGGTTCAAGTAGTCAAATAAAACTACTTGAACCCTTCAAATAGTTATATGTTTTTACATAAAATGTTCTTATCAATGAGTTTTTCATTCAGTTTCGTAATAGCATTTAGACTGGAGAGGCAGATCACTTTTCCAGGGATAATTTCATCATCATTGAAGACTGGAGTCAGCTAAATTTTTGGAGTCATATTTGTTTAAGGATGCATATATAAAGTGAGTATCATCATTTATTTATATACATAAAAGCACTTGATTGCTTATTGAAGGGTTAAAGTAGTTATATAAAACTACTTAAACCATTCAAGTAAGGTTTTCAGGATCGCGATCCTACCTAGGATCGGTGGAAGGGTATAGGATCGAGGATCGGAGGATCGAATCGAGGATCATAAGATCCTATCAATTCTAAGTAATTTATTAGTGAACAATAGATATATGTTAATAGTACTTCAATATATTGAGGAAAATGATTATATAACACCAAGTTATCTACATATTAAATGAAACTAACCTCAAATCATCTAAAATAACATAATATTAAGTAGAGTTATCATGGAAATAGATATGTGATCCCCTACATAAGAGGTTTCAAACTATAAAAGATAAATAAATAAATATGTAAAGATAATTATTGATCAAATATGTTAAGATTATCATTATAATACATTAGGTTTAGGAGTGTTTGATTTATAAGTTAAAATTCAATAATTTTGCAACAATATTAAAATTACTGTCTGAATATAATAAAATAGTGGTGGTGAAATTCGTTCTAATTTTGATAGTGTAAGTCATAAAATAAATAATTTGAAATGTCATAGAAAAGGTCAAATGTTTAATTAAATAAAAAATATGTTCATTTTTGTTACATACATAAGCATAGTTGGTTCAGTGGTTAAATGGTCATTATTATAAAAGACAAATAAATAAATATGTTAAGATCATTATTATAAATTTATAATCCATTATGTTTGAGAGTGTTTGTTTATAAGTTAAAATTTAATAAGTTTATAGCAATAGAAAAATTAATGTCTAAATATTATAAATAGTGGTGGTGAAATTCGTTCTAATTTTGATAACTTTAAGAGATGTAAATCATAAAAACATTAAAATGTAATAAAAATAGTCAATTGTTTAATTATATATTAAAGATGATTGTTTTTTATACTTAAGCATAGTTAGTTGAGTGGTTAAATTGTCATGTGTGAACCTTGTTCAAATCCCACCATTAACATTTTTTTCTAATAACAAAGAAAAAATCACATATTTTACTTAAGCACCAGGATCGGTGCTGGATCGTGATCCCATATGATTCAATGATCCGGAACGTGATCCTGGACCGATCTAATAAAAAATGATTATCCACACGATCCAGATCGTTAAACCCTTATAGGATCGTAAGATCGTACGATCTGGATCGCGTACCTGACAACCTTACCTTCAAGTAGTCAATATATTCAAATGGTTATCACATTCATCTTTCAAAAACATCAACCAACCAAACATGCAGAATGTTATAATCATCAAGAGGGCAAACCTAAACCCTAAAAGATTTTCTCCTAACCCCAGAACTAAAAAAGTCCAGTAAGAAGAACAAAAGAAAACGCTACAAACCCTAAGTCCTTTTCTGCGTCCAAAAAAATGGGTACCTAAGTTTGTCTGTAGGTGGTTGTCGTGCCTGGGTATTGTGCCGGAGTGCTCTGAAAACAGAAGACAACTTGCATGGACTGTCTTATCGAAGAAGAAGCTGAAGAGACGCGAGAAGAGAGAGCACAAATGAGAATGGAGACGAAGAGGAAAAAGAGAGCAAATGAGCGTAAAGAGAAGAAAGAGAAACAAAAGAGACTCGAAGAAGGATCGTGAAGCACGTAAGTGTCTTTTCCTATTTGATGGATAATTGTCTTAGGCAATGTGTAAACAGTGAAATTTGTTTGATTTAGTGGACCAATGGTATAAATTTTTGCTTTTTTAAAAAGGGGTATAAAAATGCTTAACAAAAATGAAAAATGTACATTTATCAAATAACCATATTACAATGATTGCAATTTTTACAAATGTAACTTTATCTCTGTGTAACTATACATTAACATGAATATAATGTGTTTATAAATTAACAATATAAATTATCGATGTCAATGAGGATCTACATTGATTATATTTTGTTGAATGACATAAATATCCAATTAACATATTAATTCATCACGTACTAACATGACATATTCTCAACATAAATTAATGATACACATTCTCGGTGTCAATGAGGATATACATTGATTATATTTTGTTGAATGACAGAAGTATTCAATTAACGTATTAATTCATTGCATATTAACATGACATATTCTCCATATAAATATCTATTAATCTACAGGAGAATTTTTTAGAATTTGAAAAACAAAACTATCTTCTTGAATATATGAAAACTAAAAAAATAAAAAGTGGGCTAGTTACCATGAATATAGGAAGATAACTATCTTAATTAGAGATAGTAAATTTAAAATTTATAAACATAAGCTAGATTAAAAAATTACATTAAACTAAAATAACTAAAAATGATTAAGCCCCAGTACCTTAAATGTAGGAAAGTTAATTAGTGGGATAAGGGTAAATTGGTCCAAGCATAAAAAAAATTAACTAAAAATATAAAAAAGGATGAATTTCTAACGATTTAAAAAACTGGGCATAAATTTAAATAGAGGTGTAAAAGTTTTTTTTTTGTCAAAATTACATTACATTATAAATTTTAAAGAGAATTGATGAATATGACTCGAACCCACAATCTCTATGGCATGAATGTGGGAGTTTAATCAATTACGCCAATCTAACTTATCAATAGAGGTGTAAAAGTTGCTATTTACTGTAATTTCTATTTTATTAATTTGTTTTGCTTTGGAATAAAGCGGAATTTTTGGATAGGTACATATTAACCCTCCATCCTATCTCTTCATGTGATCCTTAGTCGATGTTTAATTTGCATTTTCTTACTCTCACTCTTTCACTCTTGTCCTTCTTGTACTTTTTTTTGCATTTTCATTAGCACTACTATTACATTCCATTTGAAGTAAACACCATCTTAGTTCATATTATTAAATCGGGGTGTTCAGATAAGATATGGACACAACGGTTAAACTTTCACACATGAAAAACATGAGTTTGAGATGTAGAATCCTTATTCCTGTAGAATTTGAAGAAATAAATAAATGTTAGTTTGGTTGATTTTTTTACAAAGAATGGTTTGGTTGATTTTTAACGAGAAGCAAACTGAATAAATTGAGGTCCTGTTTGGCAGCACTTCCATTTGAAAAAGTGTATCTCGAAATGAACTTTTACCAATGATTTTTTGAAAAATTATATTCGTTTGGTGAACTGACATTTAAAAGTCCATTAGACCCAAAAGTGCTTTCTCATGTGTTTAGTGATAAATGTTTGACAAAATAACTTATCAATTGATTCTTAAAAATTTCTACTCTGATTTTAAAAATGATTGTTTACCATTTGCTTTAAAATCAGCCAACATGTTTTCCATACTCCAAAGCAACATTCAATCACAATTCTTAATGATGAATGATGATAATTAAATAGTTCTTTAATTCCTCATGGTTGATGACTTCTTTGAAAATCTTGTAAAAGATACTTCACTCCATGATATGAGGCTAAATACCCAACCATATTAGGATATCCAGCATCCACAACATAATATTTACCTGAAAAATAATACAAATCTATCGTCATACAATTTGAGGTTAAGAGAGCAAAATGTGTTTACTAGCCGAGTTCTGGTTTCAAAAATTTCAAATGTGGCTGAGTAATAGCTTCATGGAATATACGTACGTCATGAGATGTTCCTTCCCATCCAGCCCAAACAAAGGTAAATTTCATGTCAATAGAACATGCAGCCAATACATTCTACGTACAATCACTTCTTCTCCCTCGGTATGCTGATTGTTGATGTGTAGGAACCATGCGTGAATGTGTGTTCCATCTATTGCACCAATGCAATCTGACATATAGAAAAATGTATTTAAAATTGTGATATGAGATATCATTATAGAAAATAAAAATAGAGTATAACTTACTACCTTAAAATGTCGCCAATACTTAGGATTATAACGCAGTTGGCTTGAAGCATGTTGAAATGAAAGTGAGACAATAATTGACATAGAAAATGTTGCTAAAGCTTTCAATACTTTGTTAAAATGCCTACTAATAGTTTCACCAGAATATTGAAAGCGCTCTTGTAGCATTCTATTTCTTTCATTATGACCAATAGTGATAAGGAATATAGCAAGTTATTCTTCTACACTAACGCCATGACTATCTTTTAATAAACTTTCATGTTTGAGCTTTTTTAATAAGCCGTAAAAAACATGATTTTCCATCTAAAATAATTCATGATAACGCATTGGATGTCAATTTAATATATCCATTACAAAATGATGTCCCTTGTAAAGGATATCTCTACATGGCTCTTTCATCATATAGCTTTCATAATACTCAAGTATTTCACCGGCTGCAATAGCAAGTAAAGAAACTATTAGGGCATCTTTACGCTCTTCATCATAATGAGAGTCTTCATTCGAATCCATATGAACCTAATAACATATATGAATAACACACATCATCTTATAAGAAACATATTTAAATAAACTATATGACTAACCAATAACAAACTATGCGACTAACATAAATCACATAACGTGTTTTTCAATAAAATTAAGCTATAACTAAGCTAAGCATGTTTTAGGCATCATTAACAAACTAATTAAAACATAAATCAATAACTATGCGACTAATCAATAACAAACAAACTAAAATATATACCATCTAACGTATCTTTCAATAAAATTTAAGCAATAGCTAAGCATGTTGTAGATACCATTGATCTTCATTTCGCTCGTACGCCATGTAAGACGTAATGGGGCATCTTCAAGTGCTACAAACAATTCTCTACGTTCCTTCTTCAAAAATAGTCTGCAAGTAAATATATAAAGATCATTTCCTTTCACCACATCTACATGCATCTTATTTAGTATGCTTATGCATTCTTTTATTGTATATTCTGGATTACTACAGGTTGATCTCGCTACCTCTGCTTCAACAATGACATATATTTGGTCAATACTTCTATGCATAATTAAAGAAGTAGATCCTCTTCGATGGCGCTCATTTGATAGAATATCATCTCTTTTCCTTTTATAATGATTTGCACCCATGGCATCTTATCATTGTTATCTTGATTTGTATGGCTCTTTTGTGTTTGTTCATCTTGCAAATCTATCTCTCTATCTAGGACAATGTCATTCTCTCGTAGAATATTTTATGCACTTTGACACGGTCTATTAGGATCAATTAGCAGTGTGCCTTTAGATGGTGCCCATGCATTTTGGCATGTCGTATGTCCCTCTTTAAATAGAGTAGTTAGCATCTCTGAATGATCAATACATTTATATCGAAATTTTAGTGCTTCTGGATAAGACTGTAACAATAGAAAAAAAATTATATTTGTGTGAACTCAATGTTCAATATTTGTAGCCAATGAAAAGGAAACTAGACCTACCTATAAATAGTCATTCCTCCAAACATCTTTAGCTGAAATAATAATGCTATCGTAATCCAATCAAGTACTGTTTCGTTCAGTTACAACTTGTATCATGCCTTCCAATCAGCCGTTGTATTATCCCAATGATTTTTTAGTTGCTGTTTTGTCATAGTTCATCCCTATTTTACTAACAAACTCCTTACATATATATTTCCACCCCACTTTGTAAAAAAAAAAACCTTCTTGATTTTTATCCTTTTGTCATTGCATCATAACACAAATCAGCAAATGCCTTATACAAATCATTGCTTTAAATTGCTTTAGGCCGTATACTTTTATAGCTCAAGTTGTTGGCCGACTATTTTCCATCTATGTAATACATAAAACAAGGTCACTAAATTGCATGTATAGTTTTAAGAAACCAACTATATTTTTTATTGCTCATAACATTAATCAACTATATTTTTAATAGTTCATCATAAGAAACCAAATATAAATATGTAGACAACATAGACACAAGAAAACAGAGCAAAATAGGCACATTGGCCACTAGATTACCCACCAATTTTAGATTATCTACACACCCTGGTTGAACTTCTACCAATTTTGGATTACCCACTAATTTTGGAGGCAAATATTTGTATTTTCTTACCAAATTAAAGAGAATATTAAGGGGAAGATAAGATCGAGTAATTACTAGAGAAGATAAAGAGGAATAGAAGATTCCTAGCTATCTTCAAAGAATGAAAATTGCAGGAGGAGGAGGGTTTCTCAACTTATAGATTTGTCTCATTGATTATGCAATTTTCTCTTTTATATAAGTAAGGCTTCTCAAGTTGTAAATTTGTATAACTTTAAGGTTATAAGAGACAAAGGAAACAAGAAAATGGTAGATATGGAAAGTTAAAATTTGGATTTAAAAACTTGTCTGGACTTCCCGAGAAATCATCTAAATGAAAATTTGGAGACACCTGGGATTTGGGCTTCTCCATATGCACATTAAAAAAACGAACTTTTTATGAGAAAGTCTATTTTAAAACCCTCACCAAACATGTAAAGTAATTGCACCAAATAAACATGTTTCGAAACTCACTTTAAAACATAACAAGTTTTTTTTAACTTTAGAGAATATAAATAAAAGTTTTTGCCACGTCATCAATCCTTGATTGATTAAAATTTGAAGAGATGATATTGCCTTTGATTTTTTTTATAGATTTTCAAATATGGTTTTATTTTATTTTTTTATTAATTATATCAATATTTAAAATTAAGGATGTTAATTTTTTCCTTGTTTATAGCTAATGTCGATTATAGAAGATATTAAAACAACTAGATGATTCAATTAAATAGTTATTAATTATATCAAAATCAAATATTTTCGGGTCAATCAATGATATCATTGATTGACCCAAAAATTTTTAGATTAATCAATGAAATGATCAATCTATTCACCCTAATAAATAGGATTGGAACGAATATATTGATAAGTCAATCAATGATATATCACTGTTTGACCTAAAAAATTCAGGTAAATTAATAGGATGATCAATCGACCCTATAATATAGTTTGTGACGGATAAATTGATCAGTCAATCAATGATATCTCATCGATTGACTTGAAAATTCATATCAATCAATGAGATGATCAATTCATTCATCCCAACCTATTATAAAGACGTTTGAAACATTTTTGACTCATCTCATTGATTGACCGAAAATGTTTCAAACACTCCTATAATAGGTTAAGACGAATGGAATAATCAATCAATCAATGATATATCATTGGTTGACCAAAAATTTCTGGGTTAATTAAAAGGATGATCAATCCATTCGCCTTAATAATAGATTGGGACGAGTGGATTGATCAGTCAATCAATGAGATGGTCAATCCATTGGCTCTAGTCTATTATAGAGGTGTTTGAAACATTTTCGACTCATCTTACTGATTGACCTGAAAATTTTCAAATACCCCTATAATAGATTGGAATGAATGATTTAATCAGTCAATTAATGATATCATTGATCGACTCGAAATTTTTGAATTTTTTAGCGGTTTCTAACGATTTGTAAAATTCAAAATTTTTATTGATGTCCAGCATTAATTGACTTCCTATAATTAATCAAATTTAAAATATTTTTCTGAGCATTAATTACTTACTCAATTTAAGCATTTTTTTATATCAGTATATCAACTATATAGCACTGATTTACCCAAAAATCTATCAAACACACCATAATAAGATTATTGTCATTTTAGTCTACAATTATTGACAGTTATGAAAATATGCTATTTACTTAAAACTTTTAAAAAACTGACATTTCTTAAAACACCACCCTTTTATTCCGTAAACTTTCCGAGCATGTAAGCTTATTTAGATTCACTTTTGTTTTCAAAAGTCCATTTCAAGTGTTTTCTAAACACTAATCTGATTCTCTTCCACACCAACGTGATTGAACTGGATAGGTTATCTTTTGCTAAACTAAATCTCTAGACTAACCATTTTATAGAAATGGACCCCAACAATAATTTTATTTTTACTGGCCCCTACCCTAACCCACCTTCCACTCAAAATGCATTTACGAAGTTACATGTTTACCCTTCACCTCATTTCTCCTTCTTCGTTTTTCATTTTTTCCCATTCTTCTTCATTTTCTTCTTCTTCTTCTTCTTCGCCTTCTTCCTTCTTCATGTAACAACAAAATATTTATTTATTTTCTTCTTCCTATTCATGATATTTAATTACTTTCTTTTTTTCTGGAACGCTATTTGAAGTCTGTTTATTTTTTTTTCTAGAAAGCTTGAATTTTGGATGAAATTTGATGAGTTTTGTTAATTTTAGTTTTTGCCTAGATTTGAGTAAGAATGACTTTTGTTAATTTTGTACTATACGATGGGGTGCACTGGCATCGTGTAGACTATACGATGTGTACACGGGCATCTTCTGTCAAGTATGCTTTTGAAATTGAAGAATAAAATAGTCTCGAGTATTTGAAAAATTCATTAAAAACTTTTAATGTTTCCGGTCCGATAAACTTCCAGAGGGGTAACTTTTGACTCAGGTTGTACCATATGACCCGTAAGATATCAAATCGAAGCGTATTCAGAGATCTAAAAGTTATTTTGATCGCAAAATTGGGTACACGGGCTACACAATGCCAGTGCACCCCATCTTGTAGTCTACACGATGATAGTGTAGCCATCGTGTAGTCTACACGATGATAGTGTAGCCATCGTGTAGTCTACACGGCGCCAGTGTACCTCATCGTGTAGACTACACGATGTCAGTGTACCCATCGTGTATACTACACTATAGCTACATGAAGCTAATGTACTCATCGCGTAGTCTACACGATGGGTACACGACGCTAAGATATCAAATCGAAACGTCGAAGGATTAAAAAAAAGTGAAATGTCGAAGAAGAACTAGAAGAAGTAATGTTGCCCAAAAATGAACAAAAGCCCGTTTTCAGATCTGGTTTGTGGATAGATTTGGTTCAGATGTGTAAAAATAGGCAAAAACCCATTTTCAGATCTGGTTTGTCGTCAGATTTTTTAGTTCAGATCTATAAAAATGGGAAAAAAATCATTTTCATATTTGGTTTGTCGCCAGATCTGATTCAGAGATTCAACCATCTTCTTCGGTTGCAGATATACGACCATCTTCTTCGTCTTCTTTGGTAAGAACACAAATGTCGTCTTCTTCGATTCATTCATGTCTTTCAGAGAGCAAAAGCATAGAGAAAAAGAGAAAGAGAGAGTGTGACAAATATTTGGATAAGGTGAAGGGTAAATATGTAATTTTAGAAATGTATTTTGAATGAAAGATGAACCAACAACGAAAAAAAATAAAAATTAGTGTTGGAGTCTATTTCTATAAAATGAATTAATCTACAGGTTTAATTTAACAAAAAAAAAACCCATTCGATATGTCTCGAGAACCACATTCATTTGAAGTGAATTTGATTATATAAAACTCTAAAGATAAAAACTTCTTGCCATGACAAAATGATCATCATATATCTCGTATAATGCTCTATAATGCTCGTATACCATATTATCCGCATTCAGTTCTGTTACATAGTTGGCTCTGTACGACAGAGTCCGACTATAAAATGGTTAAGACGTTCAATTCTCAATCTCAGGATTTTCTCTGCTTTTATGCCGTGTGTAAATACTGTTCACCATGTTTTGCTAGAGTGGAAACTTCGCTTCTGGTATCTGGAAGGTCAGATTAGGAAACAACTATTGCTCTACTGTAATTAAACTTTTAGTTTCCCATCTGATTTAATTTGTTAATGATTTAAGTAATAGAAAGACTATTAGTAAGCATATTAGATTGTCAATGAGAGAGACTGGAACTTTAAGTTCATCCTTGTGACTCTGTAGCGTTTTGGTACTTAGTATTTTTGATGTTTGAAGGTTGTGTGGTTGTGCTGTTGTGTAATTTCTTCCTTGTTTATGACTGGGATATACTCCTTGTATATCGTATCCTTTTTATTCGGTCTGTTTTCAAGTTTTTGTTGTTTTCAATGAAAGCAAGCCTCAGCTCAATTGCTGAAAAGGGAAGTTATGTCTTCAACCAAAATTTGAAAATCGCTCATCTCGGAAAATCAGGTCAGATCGATGACGCCATTTTAGTTTTCTCCCGAATGACTAAAAAGAACACGGTGACGTTCAATTCAATGATCTCCGCCTACTCTAAAAACGGTAGAATCGAAAACGCACGCCAGTTGTTTGATAAAATGCCTCATAGAAGCATTGTCTCATGGAATTCTATGATTGCTGGGTATTTGCATAATGGACGGATCGAGGATGCGTTTGAATTATTTTCTACCATGCCTAAACGCGACCCTTATTCATGGACTTTGATGATAACTTGTCATACGCGTAACGGGGAGCTTGAAAAGGCAAGAGAGCTTTTCGATTTGCTTCCTGATAAGCAAGACACGGTTTCTTGGAATGTTATCATTGCAGGTTATGCGAAGAAGGGGCTGTTTGACGAGGCGAAGAAACTGTTTGATGAAATGCCTGTTAGAAATATAGTCTCATGGAATTCAATGTTGGCTGGTTATACCCAGAATGGTGAAATGTGCTTGGGGTTACAGTTTTTCGAGGAGATGGCTGAAAGGAATGTGGTTTCATGGAATTTAATGGTGGATGGGTTTGTTGAGGTAGGTGATTTGGATTCGGCTTGGTGGTTTTTCAGAAATATTCCATCTCCAAATGTCGTTTCTTCAGTCACTATGCTCTGTGGATTCGCACGATACGGTAGGATTACAGAGGCTCGAGGTCTCTTTGACCAGGTGACGAACAGAAACGTTGTTGCTTGGAATGCTATGATTGGTGCTTATGTTCAGAACAATCAAATGCATGAAGCTATTAAGCTATTTAAGGAAATGCCGGAGAGGGATTCAGTGTCGTGGACTACGATGATTAATGGATACGTTCGTGCCGGTATGCTTTGTGAAGCAAGGAAGATTCTTAATCAAATGCCTTTTAAGAACATTGCAGCTCAAACAGCTATGATCTCAGGCTACATACAAAGTAACAGGATAGATGAAGCTAATCAAATTTTCAGTCAGATGTCGACCCGAGATGTTGTTTGTTGGAATAGCATGATTGCTGGCTATGCTCAATGTGGAAGAATGGATGAAGCACTTTGCCTCTTTCAACAAATGGTTGTTAAAGATATAGTTTCGTGGAACACCATGATATCCGGTTATGCTCAAGCGGGACAGATAGATAAAGCGATTGGGATTTTCAAAGCGATGAACGAAAAGAATATAATATCATGGAATTCTCTTGTTACGGGTCTTCTACAAAATGGGCTTTACATGGATGTGCTCAAGAGTTTCATGTTGATGGTGCAAGAAGGATCATTAAAACCTGATCAATCAACTTTTGCTTGTGGGTTGAGTGCGTGTGCTAATCTTGCATCTTTGAGAGTAGGTATGCAACTTCACCATCTTATCGTTAAGAACGGCTATATGAATGATTTATATGTTAGTAATGCTCTGATCACCATGTATGCGAAAAATGGTAAAGTCTCTATTGCTGAACAAGTCTTTAGCAATATTGATCATCATGATGTAGTTTCATTTAATTCAATGATTGCTGGTTATGCCCTAAATGGGCATGGCGAAGAGGCTGTAAGGCTATTCAACGAAATGTTAATCAAAGGTGTGATCCCTGATGAAGTCACCTTCACCGGAGTGTTGTCCGCTTGTAATCATGGCGGCCTGGTTGATCTCGGTTTACAGTTGTTCAACTACATGACTGAGATGTACTCCATTAGACCTTCTGTGGAGCACTATGCTTGTGTTGTTGATTTGCTCGGCCGAGTAGGTAGATTAGATGAGGCATTAAATATAGCCAAGGACATGAAAACCGAGGCAAACGCCCGTATATGGGGGGCATTGCTTGGAGCTTGTAGGATACATCGGAATATGGAAATCGGGAAGTATGTATCGGAGAAACTTTTAGAGCTCGAGCCGGATAAAGCTTCAAACTATGTGTTGTTGTCTAGTATGCATGCTGAGGAAGGTAATTGGGATGTGGTTGAGAGAGTTAGGGTGTTGATGAAGGAAAGTAAGGCTAAGAAACAACCAGGTTGTAGCTGGATTGAGGTTGGAAATCAAGTGTTTTCGTTTATCTCCCACAATCCGTCAGAGTCGAGGCGACTGGAGATTTTGAGTGAGTTGGAAACTTTAACCGCACAGATAAGAAACTCAGGTCTTGAATCTGATGTTAATTCTTTACTTCTTGACATCTTATGATTAATAACTCTTAAAGCTTTCACAAGGGAAATTAAGAGGCAAATGTTGTGTATCACTTCTGTTTTTTTTCTAGGATCTATGATTTTGTTTTTTTTTTTGTCGAAAATATAATATTACGGGGTATAGAAAAAACTATGAATTAATCTCATGATCTCGTGATGTAGATGTTTAAATCTTGTGGAAGATTTGTGAAAAGTGTAGAGTTGTATGTATACTTATATCATGTTATAAAAAGAAACCGTTTACTAAGTGTAAATATTTTCAAGACGTATGTCATTTACTTTCTTTTGTTCTTGGAAAAGAAAATTGTTTTGTTCTGTCTTTAAATTTTATTTTAAAAGTAGTCTTGTAGATTATGTTTGAATCATGAAAATTATAGAAAAAATTGAGGAATAGTAAAAGGGTTAAGAAGAAACTAAGAATTTTTCTAAATGGTAAACTTATTTTCCTCTTTATTTTTCATTGAAAACAAATAATGAAATAAATCCTCCACAAAACTTAAAGAAAAAAGAAGAGAGCTAATATTTATCTTGATATTATTCATAGTCAATCTCTCTTTTATAGAAAATATAAGAGAACCGATAAGAATGAAACCTAAATATTTATTTCTTTAAGAGTTTAACTTATAAAGTAAACAAGAGTCAGAAATTTAGAGAGAGAAATAGAGAGAGTTAGAGTGGGGAGAGTTAAGAATGGTGGTGCCCAGCTCATGCTCTTACAACACTTCATGAATTTTTTTGCTTTCCTCCTACTTATTTGACAAACATATCCTAAACATTTATTTGGATAGGTTTTAGCATAAAAGTTATAAATCGTTTTATTATCTTAAATAACACTGTTGCTTATGGATTAACATCCTTAATGTAAAATTGCTAAACAATCTATTGCATTCATGTAAAATGTAAAACTATCTATTGTCAAGGTTTGTCATGCATCTGAATTGAGGCCAAACATGATAGTAAGAACAAAAAATAGATCGCAAGAGTGAAAACTTATAATCAATTCGGCAAATAATCAAATATGAAGTGCATTGAGTTTAGATTTGACGTGCTGGTTTACATTTGGGTGTAGTAGGTTTTCAGTTATGTGGTTTAGTCAATGTTAAGTATGTAACGTGATAGTGATTAATGAGATAATTACGAAAATGAGACAATTAGCTCGATCACGTTAAAAGTATTACTTTATTATTATTTTATGACAATTATCAGACTTGAATGAATTACATGCTTAATAAATGAAAATTTAGTGTATAACTTAATTGCTCTAAAATGACTTTAATTAAATTTTAGAAATCCATCATCAATGCCCTATGTGTCAATTTATATTCAGTTACTCAATTAACAAGCAAATATTACTTTTAGCCCTAAGGATCGATCACTCTTCAATGTCAGGACATCTTTTCTGACATTGATACTAAGAGTTTTATTAAACCATCAAACTCATTTGTTGAACTCGTTCAACACATTTATTGAACCCCTTAAATATTGAACACCAGTACACAATAAATGAACCTTTGAAAATATTTATTGACTCATTCAAAGTATTATTGTATCTCATGACATCAATGTCGAGAAAAACAGCTCTGACATTGTAAAATTTTTCTACTTCTAGACATAGAATTGTTTCTACAGAAGATAGTAGATTAGATGTGTTGAGATGGTGTTTAGTATCGACTAAAACCCAAGTGTAAAAGATAAATTTGTAGAAATAAATAGTAACACAAAAAAAACAACCAGCCCTGGCGCTACTTTAAAAGAAAAATCAAACCTTGGCACTAAAATAATGTGGCAGGGTATGCAAACCTGACCACAACAGGCAGAACCAATACTTTATTCAGAAGAAGAAAAAAAGATCAAAAAGACTTGCCAAACTTAAGAATTACACGAATTGAGATTAGTCAATACCAACAGTATGATATCTTCACCAATCGCGCTACATGCACAGGGCAAATCTAGATTTAATTACTAAGCTTAGGTAAAATTACCATATCAACTAAGTTATTGAAGTCTATTGATGAAGACCCAAATGGAGTAGCAGCTTCCTCTGCCAATATCTTCCATTCCTTAGCCTTCTTTCTCATTGCCTTTCCTTTCTCTTCCTCCATCATCTCTCTGACAACCTTCTCAACTCCATCTCTTTCCCCATCATTACCAATCTCAATTCCAACTCCCAACTCTTTACAACAATACCACGAATTCGTCTGCTGGTCCCCCCCGAATGGACGGCATATCATCGGAACTCCGGCAGACAAGCTTTCAAGAATCGAATTCCACCCGCAATGCGTCCAAAATGCCCCCACGGACGGGTGATTCAAAACTTCCTCTTGTGAACACCAACTAGTAATCGAGCTTCTTCCCTTAGTCTCCTCCACAAACCCATTTGGTAAAATTGCTGATTCACCTTCAACCAAATCAGGCCTTATTATCCATAAAAACTGTTGCTTGCTATTAGCAAGTCCCCAAGCAAACTCTTCCAACTGTTTTGGTGTTACAAATGCAATGCTACCGAAATTTATGTATAAAACCGAGTGTGGTGCCTTGGAATTTAGCCATTGGAGGCACTCATTATCTTCCTTCCATAGACTGTATCCAATAGAATCCAAGGGGTCTTCTATTTGATTAAGAAGTAGTTGTAAAGGACCAATTGAATAAATGGGTTGCTTGAGTATAGATGGGAGAGCATCTAATATATCTTTCTCTAAGGAGTAGAAAGTTTGAATTATAATTGCAGAAGCCTCAGTAGCTCTTTCTACTACTTCCATGGAGAAGTTGAATATAGTATCTGTAGTTTCAAATACGGACGAAATGTCCCTTAGACGCAAGTTCTTCATGCCGGGAATCCAGTCTATGATTGTGTCCAAATACCCATTTGTAATATAACTTTCATCTGCAGAATAGAGAAATAAAAATGACAAACTAGATGATTTGCAGAGCAATGACAAGTTCCAAATGTCGAATTCAGATTTCAGCACTTCAATTTAACTTACATGGACAAAATTCAAGCTCAAGCAATCAACATGAAGGTAACACATATGCTTGGTCCTTATGAACAAATCCATTTGAATAAACTCAAACTCAGTGTGGGTAAATAAATATACTTACATAACCCACACCAAAACAGTGGGTAAATTAATCGTTTGGAAAGATTTTTTTTACGTACCTTTGAGTGGTAAAATACCCTTTTCAACGAGTGCACGAAGATGTTTAATCCCCATGAACCCACAACCAGAAATGGGGAAGAATTTGACATGAGGGATTTCAAGTTCTTGAGCAACAGTGAATGTAAAGGCCATACATCCATCAGAGACAATACAAGAAACAGGATGATTAAGCTTCGCAACAAGCTGACGAAATGGACTCAATAAATCACTCCTAACAGCTTCACAAAGAGAAGACACATCTTGGGTTACATCATCATCATCATCCTCAGAAAACGGAAGACCATCTGGGATTGTTTCAAATCTGAAATCAGAGAGGCCAGAGAAGCAACTAAAACCTTTAGATTTAAGAAGTCGTTTGTGATTGTACTTTGTGTTGACAAAAGTTATATGGGTTCCTTTGTTGTGTATGAGCTTAGCCAGTTTCATCATTGCCTTAATATGGCTTTGAAGAGGGAATGGTATGCATAGTACGTGTGGTCGCTTGTCTGCTGTTTCCATGGTTGGCTGTTGTGTCGCTGATATTGGCAGAAGAGATTGCGTTTGTTATATAGAGCAGAGTGCTTGTTTTGGAACATGTTTTTGCATATGAGCATAAAAAATCCAAGGAGTGACGGCCACACAAGAGTCCGCCACTCCTATAGTTTACAATGTTGTGGGTCAAATAGTCAAACCCATCACTTGAAAAGAGGAGCACAATTTATGTGGTAATTTGAATCTAGTTTTGATAAGTGTTTGACAAGCCAAGTTAAACCATTTTGTCTTGTTCTCTTTCCAATTTTGACTATTGAAAAGTTGCATTTGAAGAGTGCGGAAGATATTGTTGTTTGGTTTGAGGAATACGAAAGATAAAAAATAATTGGCAGAAAAGTTCAAATCTTTGCATGTGATAAATTAATTTTAAGATAGAAAACACGTGTTAAAATAATATGAAATATTACTATAAGATTTAAAATTAGTATTAATGTTTAAATAAATACAATTAGTTTTGAAAATCATTATAAATCTAAAATAATAGTAAAATAAGTGATGGTAAAAATGTTATCTTCTCATAAATAAAATTAAACTACTATAGATAAAATGAAAAATCACTTACAAATTATAAGTTGTCTATTAAGAGTTTTTTAAATTAATGAATACATAATCTTAATAAATATATATCGTAATATGATATGAAAAGAGATTGCAAACAAAATATTAGAAGAGAAAATGTAACCTTACAATCCATGTTTCACTATGGATAATGAATAATAGACATTGTACACTTAGTATAAAATTAAAATATAGAAAAATAATAGATACTAAAATAATTCATAAAGACAAACAATATAACTTATTATTATCAACTAAAATAATATTAACTGTATATTGATTTTTAAGTTCATCTATATAAACCTTCAAACTCCTAAGTTATAACATAATAGTATAAATTATTGATATTTTATATATTAATATACAATATAATGAGTAAATAAAAATAAATAAGAAAACTTAATATTACTATATTTAGTAGAACTTAAAGGGTAAAAATAGAAATCAAAATTTCTACCATTAACCCCATTTTAATATAATAAGATGAAACATATCATTTTTCTTTTTCTCACACAAGTTAGCACATATTATGTTGAACTGAAAATGTTCGTGTGGTACTGATGGTTTTACAAATAAATAAGAAAACTTAATCACCTAATATTAGCGGATATGGATCCTCTTGGATTCTCTTGTTGAGTTATCTAATTAGAAGGGGTTACATTCAATAGATTTAAGTTGTTGGCTCAAATCTTAATAATCCTAATCAATTAAACATGGAGATCAAAAGTTTTTAGATGAAACTTTTATTTTTATTTTAAGATCTGATCAAAGTCGTTAAGAAAATAGTTAATATCACATATCGTGAACCCCTCATGTTCGTCAAATTTGGAGGAGACTCAATCCCGACAATAGCACACCTTGGAAGATCAGTTATTAGCTTTACGCCAGGGATGGTTTTGGGTAGGCAGGAATAATAGACCACACCCGTCAAAAAGATTCGATCTATATCCGACCAAAAGATTTAACTAAAATAGTCTTTCAAAAATAAAGATTTTAACTAAAACTTCATCTTCTAAAACAAAAAATAAAATTAAAAAATAATTTGTTAGATTCAAAATTTTTTCGGTGTAAACCGTATCTCAATAAAACTCAAGATCTCATATTGAACACATAAAGAATCAAAACAATTATAGAGTGGAAGCGTACCTGAATCCATGACGATAGATTGCTATTTAGAGCCGAACGGTTGACCTTCTAGATCTACACGATTATCTATCTGAGAGTCCTTTTTGATAAAATCTCTCAGTTTTCTCTCTAACTATTGAATATTATAGATAATTCATCTTTTAGTATTTCTATTTTAGCACATAATAAAAATAGAAATTACCCTTAAGTTTTTACACATTAAAGGGTCCACAACCTATCAGATACATTAAAACCTCAATTATCCAAACTTTAGTAGATCACTTTTAATTGGGTTTAATTTTATTTGACAGTCTGCAACACATAATTATTTTACACATAAGTCCAATGTTGGATTAATGATCCAACAATCTCCCACTTGGACTATGTGTTAAACCTTATAATTATATTTTGTCAAAAATAACTGAACGCGTTCAACTTTGCTATCATTACCGAAATGTATCTATAACCAATCTGGTCCATCAATTATACTGACATAGGATCAAAGCGGCCTCTGTTACATCAATCGTAACTCAACCCATCAATGGTCACGTATATCAATACAACTGAATGACATGAATAATGATGTAGATGTGTAGCATGAAAATTTCATGTAATATGATCTTAACATGCATATTTCCAACTGGTCCTCTGTAAACCTTAGTGAGATCAAACCATACATAAATCAGAGTGTGAATACCAAGAACTTTATTTCTATAGAAAATAATCTTAAAATATCCATAAACTAAAATGACTGAAAATATGTCTATATGAAAAAAGAGCATCTAAAAATAAAATACAAACTCCCACTAGGACTGAATATTCTCAACTGATATGACACATATGTGAGCAGTGTGCTCATGAAACACCTTGGGTGGAAATCCCTTGGTAAGAGGATCCGCAATCATGGACTTTGTTCCGATGTTCTCTATAGACAACTGTCCACTATGAACTCTTTCTTTAACAACCAAGAACTTGATGTCTATAAACTTTGACTTTGTCGAGCTCCTGTTGTTATTAGAATAAAGAACTGCTGATTTATTGTCACAAAATATCTTTAGTGGTCTCTGAATACTATCCACTATGCGCAACCCCGTGATAAAATTACGCAACCATATTTCATGATTGGACACCTCATAACATGCTATGAACTCTGCTGTCATGGTAGAAGAGGATATAAGAGACTATATAGCACTCTTCCAGGAGACAACACCTCCATCAAGCAAAAAAATATAGCCCGACGTAGATTTCATACTATCTTGGCATCCCGCAAAATCAGAGTCAGTATATCCAACGATCTCAATCTGATCCAACCTCCAAAATGTGAGCATGTAATCTTTTGTTCTCTGTAAGTACCACAGGACCCGTTTAGCTGCTTTCCAATGGTCTATGCCTGGATTGCTTAAGTATCTTCGCAACATCCCAGTCACGTTCGCAATATCAGGACGTGTACAAACTTGAGCATACATTAGACTCCCCACTACCGAGGCATAGGGAATGTTCTGCATTTCCTTTTCCTCAAAATCATTTTTAAGGGAACTGATTGAGACCAAACTTATCTCCCTTAGCTACAGGGGTATCACCTAGTTTACAGTCTTGCATGCCATATCTTTTAAGGACTTTTTCGATATAGCACTTTTGTGATAATCCTAGAATACCCTGAGAACTATCTCGGTGTATTTGGATTCCTAATACAAAAGAGGTTTCACCAAGATCTTTCATCTCCAAATTCTTAGCTAGAAATCTCTTGGTATCGTGCAATAAGTCTATATCATTGCTGGCAAGAAAAATGTCATCAACATATAAAACTAGAAAAATATGTTTGCTCACACAAAACGTTTGGCATATACAATCATCGACTAAATTCATCTCAAAATCGAACGAGATGATCACTTGATGAAATTTGAAATACCATTGTCGAGATGCCTGCTTGAGTCCATAGATGGATTTCTGAAGTTTACAAACCATATTCTTTAGGTCTCCCAACACAAAATTTTCTGGTTGCACCATATATATCGTCTTTTCAATGTCACCATTGAGAAACGTTGTCTTTATATCTATCTAATACAGCTCAAGATTGAAATGCGCTACGAATGTCATTATAATCCTGAAAGAGTCTTTCGTAGAAACCAGAGAGAAAGTCATTTTATAGTCAATGCCTTCTTTCAGTGTAAAGCCCTTTGCGACGAGACGAGCCTTATATTTTAAAACATTATCTTTTGAATCCTTCTTGGTCTTAAAAATCCATTTGCAACCAATGAGTTTCGCACCTTCTAGTAATGGAACAAGATCAAACACGTCATTGCCCTTCATGGACTTAATTTCCTCATTCATGGTATCGAGTTAGAGCTTTCCATGGCTTGACGGAAGTTGACCGGATCATCTTCCATCACACCAATGTCAAACTCATGCTCTTAGAGAAATACAATGTAATCATCTGTCACTGCACTTCTTCTCTCTCTAGTTGATCTTCTTAATGACATAGGTTCTTGAGGTGCTAGAGTTTGTTCTTCCAGAATAATCTCTTGAATGGAAGGTTCTCTGATATTGTCTTGATGTGTTGTGTCATGAGCAATGTCGGGGACACAGTCCTGATCAATGCTAATAACACATGTGGGAATATCAACATATTCCTCCTGAAGTACAAAATCCTGAATCGTATCTCCCCCTGCAAACTCGGCATCCTCAAAGAACTGGGCATTTCCCGTCTAAAAAATTGACCTGGTTGTGGGATCATAAAACTCGTACCACTTGGATATTTCAGAGTATCCAACAAAATAACAACTCACCGTCTGTAAGTCCAATTTCTTTTCATAGTGGGCGAACCCGGCATAGTGAATGTGGGACGATACCGCATTCCTCTACGAATCTAGCAAACGGTCTTGGACGTTGTTCACCTGAACCATCATATCTGCCATAGTACTCACCACCACGGTCAGATTTGACGCTTTTAATCATTTTGTTGAGTTGATTCTCAACTTCAGCCTTAAAATTTCTGAACATGTCCAATAATTGTGACTTTTCATGAATGAAATATATGTAGCCATATCTAGAATAATCGTCTATGAATGTTATAACATACTATTGACCATTCCAAACCACCAAAGAGATGACCCACAAATATCCGTATAAATAAGTTCTAAGACGTTCTGAGTCCCGTTGGCTTCAAATCTCCTTTTATCGGTTTGTTTTTCCTTTATGCAATTAACACAAACGTCAAAATCTATGAAATCTAAGGGACCGAGAATTACGTCTGACACAAGTCTCTCTATTCTCCGTCTGAAGATATGACCTAATCTCTTGTGCCATAACACAGATTCTTTAAATGAAGCAGTTGTTTCAAGTAAATAAAGATTATCATATCCTGATAAAAAAAAATCAGAACCAACTGAAATTGAATCAAGAAACAAACCAAATTTTTCATTTTCAAAAGAACAAACACAACCAGCTTTGTCTAAAATAGAAATAGAAATCAAATTCCGTCTAAATGACGGTACAATAAAAGTTTCATCAAGATCCAAATAATGTCCAGTTTTTAATAATAATCTAAATTTTCCTATTGCTTCAGCCTCAGCCGTCTTGCCATCGCCCACTAGATGAATCTTCCAGCATCATTTGGCTTTTGGTAATTCAGGCAATCCTCAATAGACACACTGATGTGAGTTGTTGCACCAGAATCTATCCACCACGTGTGTCTAGGAACCGAACTTAAATTAACCTCACCACAAATAAAATTAAGAAGCATACATTTCTTAGCACACCAAGCGTGATAGTTGGTGCATTGCTTCTTCCTATGCGCTTCAGCTCCACAAAAGAAATAACCATTACCTTCCGAGTTTACCAGTTTCTTTTGTTGTTTCTTATGTGGTGCTGTATTTGCAGCTTTCTTATCCCTTTTCCTTTTCTTTCCCTTGCCCTTATCCTTAAAGGTAGAGGCCAGATAAGCACTTTCTGCCTTATCATGTTTCACTCTTTTCTCTTTCTGAACACATTGTGAGATGAGCTCATTTAGAGACTAAGTCTCTTTCTGACAATTATAGCTTACCTTAAATTGGCTAAACTGTGCCGGAAGGGATATCAAAACCATATACACAAGCAAGTCCTTAGAGAGTTCAAGCCTCAGTGCTTTTAACCATGAAACAATGTGAGACATTTTCATAATGTATTCCCTGATATTACCTTTACCTTTATATCTTTTTGAAATTAAGTCTAACAAGAGCGTACCGATTTCTGCCTTTTCATTCTTGACAAACATCTTTTCAATGTTTGCAAGGAAATCCTTACCTGTAGTTATCTTTTCTGATATAGCACCCCTGAATACTTCTAGAATGGCATTCTTCGTGATCAACATACACATGCGATTTGATCTCTCCTACCTTTCCATCTCCCTCTTATCATCAGAGGTACTCTTATCCGTAAGAGGTGTCGGAGAATCAGTCCTTAACGTAAAATCGAGAACCATGACTCTAAGAACTATCAAGAGATTACCTTTCCAGGACTTGAAGTTCGAGCCATTCAGAACTGAAGTTGAATTGATGTTGGCCGTGATACTAGCAGGAGTAATAGCTGAACGGAGAACAATAAATAAAATAAGCTCACATAAATTCTGAATAACAATAATAATTCAAACAATAGTAACAAATAACCCATCTCAAGACACCAGGCACTCCATTCATATTATGACTTTGGCCAAAAATATTAACTTGTAACTGATATCTTGGTGTAGTAATCAAACACTGATGATAAATAACATGTCAAACAAGAAATCTTCCTTTGGGCAGATTTTATTGTTCACATGTAAAAATCTAATAATCATCACATATTTATTACCACAAAAATACATGTAATTCTATCAAATAATTATCTTCTTTTGGGCCGATAAATAGTCATATAAGTTACATGCACACATAACCTTTTATATTTCAAGACAAACCAATTCCCACAAGAGAGGTCACTTTGGCGACATATTGCTTCAACTAATTTATCTTAAAATATATATAACATACTAATGTTCGAATTTAAAATTTTTCTGAATTTAAACTTTAAATTAATTGATAAATAATTAATTTTATGATTTTGAAATTGTTTTGAAAATATTTTAACCAAAAAACTAAAAATAATCAAAACAATCTATTTGATAATCCTTAAAAATTGTTGTGAAATTATTATAACCCAAAAAAACAAAAACAATCAAAACAATCTATTTGATAATCCTTAAAAATTGTTTTGAAATTATTATAACCCAAAAAAACCGAAACTAATCAAAACAATCTATTTTGAAAGTTCTTAAATAAAAAAAAAATTAATTTTATGATCCTCAAAAAAATAATTTAAAAATTTATTCATAAAATTAATCAAGAATTGAAAATTAAAAAAATTAAAAAAGTGTGAGGGTTGGGATACCCTCACACTTTTTTTAAATCAACTAATAAATGAATGATGCATCATTTGATCACTCAAAATTTAATCGATTTAAAGTCACCATTTGTAAATATATAGCACACACTTCAATTTTCGTAAAATAAATTAAATCAGGGACTTCTCAATACCTAGGCCCTTCATAGCCTAGGACTTATTTCTTTTCTCTTTTTTATAGAAAATTTTAAAATACACCCATCAACTTTACCTTATCATCATTTCTAATCTTAAAGTTTTATTTAACTTTTCAACCCTGAATTTATGTTTTTGAACTAAAATTAACCTTCCATCCATAGTCATTTATACTGCCGTTAGTGTAGCCAAAACGACGTAGTTTTGTCTTCTTAAATCAAACATTATAATAAAATGTGGGTCTCGTGTAAAAGTCGCACATGCCATAGAATTGGGGAGAGAAATGCAGCAATAGGCTCTAGAGGAAGGCTCGACGCTTCTTCTGGCACAATATATAGCTTAGTGGAGCAAAATAGAGTATAGCCGCTCTCAACGATAACATGGTGAAGTTGCATAGTTACTCTCAAAGATGCAAGATTAGCACAAGCAGTTAATCGACAAGCAAAAGTTGATTGTTAGGTTTTCATGATCCTTCTTGCCCCATCAGCTATGGGTTTGGGTTAGTGTTGTCTCTTTTCCAAACATGATCAACTGGGCACATTACTGGTTGTAGTTTGTTATTGTGTACCTTGATGTGTGCTTTTGAAGTCACCGTTAGCCCCTGTTGAGATCTATGCGTAGATTAGATTATTTTGTGTTAGTGTTTTGCTCTGTTTGGTTCTTGGATGTACCTGCTTTGGTTAGCTTCGCATGATACCTCTTTAGTTTAGTCTCAACTCTTTAATTTATGAAGGGGTATCTCCTTTCAGAGATAGTACTATTTGTAATGCTTACGTTGGTTTATGTCGTCTAGCACTATAATGTTGTTTATATACTTGGGATAAGTCACTTGTATAACTGTAAATTTTCATTGAAATGTACACTTATATGTGAGAATGACCATTGTAATTTTTATAGATAAGAATGAATTTTTTAAAATTTTATGAAGTTGGTTTCTTCTTCACGTTCTTCTAATTCTTCCAGTAGAGCAAGTGCATGTTCTTAATTCGCAACTTCGTCTTTGCATGCAGAGGCTTCGCAAGGCACATACAGTGACTTTATGAGTGGATTACCTGAATAACAACTCAGAATCAACGTGAAATTAGCTTTTTCTTGATCTAATCATTAACAAAAAATGTGACAAATTGACAATGACTTTGAGAGTGGGTTACCTTAATAACAGCTCGGGATGAACGTGCAATAACCTCAGGGCTCCTCGAAGTAGATATTGGATGTAGACCAAAAACCTCTACTTCTTTGTACCCATATGTTAGTCCCTATAGCCTAACCTCAAAATTAAAACGAATGACTTATATGTTTGTAATGCTTTGATCACCATGTCTGCGAAAAACAATAGTCTCCTTTTCTGAACAAGTGTTAATAATATTGATCATCATGCTGACGTGGCTTCATTTAATTTAATGATTGCTGGTTATGCCATTAATTGCATGGTAAATAGGTGGTAAGGCTATTCAAAAAAATGTTAATCAAATGTGTGATTCCTGATAAAGTCATCATCCCGGAGTGTTGTTCGCTTGTGATCATGTAGGTCTAGTTGATCTCGAATTTAGAGTTGTTCAACAACATGTTTGAGATACACTCCATGAGACCTTATGCAGAGCATTGCACTTTTGTGGTTGATTTGCTCGGCCTAGTAGGTATATTAGATGAGTCGTTAAATATAGCCAAGTATATGAAAACCGAGGCAAACATACGTATAGGAGGGGTGCAAAGGATTTTTTCAGTATGAAAAACCTTCTACAAA
This sequence comes from Datisca glomerata, assembly GCA_003255025.1. Taxonomy (NCBI): domain Eukaryota; kingdom Viridiplantae; phylum Streptophyta; class Magnoliopsida; order Cucurbitales; family Datiscaceae; genus Datisca; species Datisca glomerata. Next base: position 100,111 of record QANY01008461.1, read on the forward strand.
CAAATAATAAAGATCATAATTTAAAGAGAGAATGAGAGAATAAAGACATCATCATGTACGTGGAAAACCCTTAAAAGGGAAGAAAAACCACGGGAAGATCGTTGATGTTCACTTGAGTAAAGGATTTTACATAATTGTTGATAAGAGAAGAGAGAAATGACAGTGCCTTTCGTTAATGTTTGCTTAGGTCTGTCCTTCTTTCTTTATTATGGGCTTGTACTTATAGGGCTAATGATAATAGTAATTGTAATAAAAAATAAAGGGAATGATCACATTCCCCCTATGCTTTCGGCTGATAGGATTGCTTTCAGGCGTGGACTCATTTACTTTGCTCATTCCTTTCAGCTGCTTTGTCCTCAGTCTGTCAGCCACTCAATCAGTCATAGTCATTTGATGGTTCCTCGTAGTTCGGGCCAATCAATCATAGCTACTTAGTGTTTATTTTGATTCCTTTCATCCGTTCGTTCTTCTTCCAGTCCTTTCCGTCCAAGAGGCTTTGGTCTCCTCAGTCTTCTCCCGTTCTCATAGGCGTTTGTTCCCCGTCAGTCTGTTCCTTTCTCGTAGTCGCGGGTTCCCCGTTAGTCTGTTCCCATTCTCGTAGTCGCAAGTTCCCCGTTAGTCTGTTCCCATTTTCGTAGGTGCGGGTTCCCCGTCAGTTTGTTCCCGTTCTCGTAGGCGCAGGTTCCCCGTCACTCTGTTCTCGTTCTCGTAGGCGCCGATTCCCCGTCACTCTGTTCTCATTCTCGTAGGCGTGGGTTCCCCGTCAGTCTATTCCCGTTTAACAGTCATATTTTCTTCCCATTCTTACATAGTTTAATGATGTTTTTCCATATCTCAGGTTCCTTTTCCTGTTTCAAATATGCGGGTCCCCAACCAATCCTTTCTCGTTCTCAAAGGTGTGGGTCCCCTGCTAGTCTTTTCCCGTTGACCAGTCAACTTTTCCCATTGGTCGGTCTACTTTTCCCGTTATGATGCTCTTTCCCGCTTTCCTGCTCTTTTCCGTCCTCGCGTTCTTTCTCGCTTTCTAATGATGCACAATTTGTTCTTTATCTGTTTATGGGTTTCTCATGACTCCAATCCCCGTTCCTATTTTCCACCTGCTCTTTTTTAGTTCTCTGATCGGTCATTTTTGTCCATGTGACAGTGGATATTTTTTATATGTTCATTTATCCCTATTGCGCTTCAACGAAGTTTGTCGAAGTGCAATGAATGCTTCCAACACATGTCTGATTTTGGTAGGTTTAATTCTCTTCTTTTTTTATAGAGTCTTCGGTCTAGATCATGCCATGTGTCATGAGAGATTTGCCTGTTCATTCTGAGAAAAAGATTATAGGTTCAAATAAAGAACCACGGTCCCGTTGTTTCCTTGAGTTTTAGGATCATCCGTTGAGTTTCAAGAAATATTTCATCTTCGCTTTCTTCAATTGTTTCCATTATGAATTTTTTGAGCGTCGTCCGATCTGTTTAAACAAGGATATTTCTGTTGTGAAGTTTCTGATTTCCTTTTAGGAACGATGTCTGTGGACACTCTCAAGGATAGATAAAAATTTCATCGTCTCTTTCTCCCTCAACTCCGGTACATAAAAATTGGCTCCTTCCATGGAGTCATGACACTGTTTTGATTTCCTACGGGATCATCGATAAAGTTTCCCCTGCTTCTTTTTTTTTATTTTCCTTCTCTCGTATGATAAGATCTGTGATATGAATATTGCGCAAGAATAATATAACAGTTTATTCAAATGAGTAAGAAGCGAGTGTACCGTTTTATAATTTCATTGCACGAACTTCAGTTTGATGCTCCACTTCTATTAACATTCTCCATTTTCCTTGCTACAGACTTATTGGTAGAGTTTCTCCGGTTTCCTTATTTTCTTTTTCTGCTTTCAAATTTTTCCTTACTTTTCTCGCTTCTTTTTCCTCTCCTGGTCGTCTCCGTTCTTTAGCTCCTTTTTTTCTGCCCTTCTTTACTCAGCTCTTCTTTTCTTAGCGTTTCTTTACTGAGTTGAAAGTTTTTGTTCTGAAGTTCTTTTCTCAACTTTGTTTCTTTTCTTTTCTGTTTTGAAGACTTTCCCATTTTGAAGATGTTTTCTTTTCCGTTCTTCTGACTTTCCCGTTCTGAAGACATTTCCTTTTCATTTCTCCAGCTCTTCTTTTCTTTTCTTTCTTCTTATTTTTTTTAGAGAGAAGGTTTGTCCATCTCTCAAGAGTTTTGGCATCTAGGTCGCCAACCTTTTTTCACATTTTAGAGAGAAGGTTTTTCTCAGTTTTAAGGGCTTGGGCATCTAGGCCGCCGACCTTTTTTTCACAATTTAAAGAGAAGATTTTTCCCGCTCTTAAGAGCTTAGGCATCTAGGCCGCCGACCTTTTTTCTACATTTTAGAGAGAAGGTTTTTCCCGCTCTCAAGGGTTTGGGCATCTAGGCCGCCGACCTTTTTTTTTTCCCACTCTCAAGGGCTTGAGCATCTAAGTCACCGAACTTTTTTTGTACTTTAGCCCAGTTCTTCTTTCTTTGGCTCATTAATTTGTCGTCTCTCTTATTTTTTCTTTTCTTCCTCCAACATGATGTATGCTTACATTCTTTGGAAAGTCTCTGATATGGTCAAAGGTTTTATCTTTGATAAATCTTCAAAGAAGGATGATTCCAGATCCAGCCCCCGTCTGAAAGACAGTCTCGCCACTTTGTCGTCACAGCTTTCCACTTTGGCCATTTCCTCCTGGAATCTATGAGTGCATTCCTGAAGCGTTTCTTTTTCCTTCTAGGTGGCTATTGTCAGAAGGTAGTCTGATTCCTCCATTAATTCTCAGTAAATAGAGTACTGTACCAGGAAGATAGTGGACATGACAATAAAGTCAGTAATAGATTGAGCAGGGAGTGAGTGATACCATTTAAGTGCAGTCCCATCTAGACTTATGGGGGAATATCCTGCACATCAAAGCATCTTCATGTTGGTATAATGCCATGACTTGCTTGAACCATCGGAGATGATCTACATGGTAGATTTCCCTTCATAACATTTGAATTTAGGTGCCACGAACTTCTTCAGAATTGGGGCGGCCAAGATTTTCGGACTTAATGGAATTCTAGTGAGTGATTTTAGGTTTGTTTTTCTCGTGTTTCCCAGGTTCCTTAGTTCCATCATCTTTCTTTCCATCATCTCCCCAATGACACCTTATGTCATGAAATTTGGTTGGCAAATTTCTCCCTTCTTCTCCTTTTTGTGTTTCTTGGACTAACCTCTCGTACGTGTCTGTGCAAGGTCCTGTTGTAATGTAGCAACATGTTCATGTATCGCCTGCCATGCGTTGTGCAGTGTTTTCATGTTTCGCTGTTTTATCTCTTGTATTCGGCTTAGGATAGCCTGAAGTATCTCAACTGGGGGAGTAGGGTGATTAGCTTGTTCATCCTCGTTCCCGTCTTCTTTGTTATGGGCAGTGTTCGATCTAGTTCGAGGCATGGTTTGGTTTTCTAGATGGTATCTGTGAGGTTTCTTCTCGCTCTCAACGAGAGCACCAAAATGTAAAGGACTTTTTCGGTATGAAAAACCCTCTATGAATAAATAATAAAGATCATAACTTAAAGAGAGAATGAGAGAATAAAGACACCATAATTTATGTGAAAACCCCTTTAGTTAATGTTTGCTTAGGTCTCTCCTTCTTTCTTTTTTACGGACTTGTACTTATAGGCCTGATGATAATAATAATTTTAATAATAAATAAAGGGAATGATCACACCACCTATACTTTCGGCTGATGGGATTTCTTTTAGGTGTGGACTCCTTTACTTTACTCATTCCTTTCAGGCGTTTTATCCTCAGTTTGTCAGCCACTCAATCATTCATAGCCATTTAATGGTTCCTCATAGTTTGGGCTAATCAATCACAACCACTTAGTGTTTATTCTGGATTCCTTTCATCTGTTTCCGTTCTTCTTCCGGTCCTTTCCATCCCATAGGATTTGGTATCCTCAGTCGTATCCCGTTCTCATAGGTGCGGGTTCCCCGTCAGTCTGTTCCTATTTTCATAGGCGCGAGTTCCCCGTTAGTCTGTTCCCATTCTCGTAGGTGCGGGTTTCCCAGTCAGTGTGTTCACGTTCTCATAGGCACGGGTTTTCCATCAGTCTGTTCACGTTTCATAGGCGCGGGTTCCCCATCAGTCTGTTCTCGTTCTCTTAAGCGCAAGTTCCCGTCAGTCTGTTCCCATTCTCGTAGGTGCGAGTTCCCCGCCAGTCTGTTCCCGTTCAACCAGACACATTTTCTTCTCGTTATTGCATAGTTCAGCCAGTGCTTTGCCTGTTTAGGGTAGTTCACCATATCTTAGGTTCCTTTTCATGTTTCGAAGATGCGGGTCCCTCACCAATCCTTTCACATCCTCGAAGGTGTGGGTCCCCCACCAGTCTTTTCCTGTTGACCAATCACCTTTTCCCATTGGCCGGTCTGCTTTTCCCATTCTGATGCTCTGCTTTCTTGTTCCTTTCCATTATCACTTTCTTTCTCGCTTTCTAAGGGCGCCGGGTTTGTTCTTTATCTGTATACGAGTTTCTCACGACTCCAATCCTTGTTCCTATTTCCCGCCTGCTTTTTGTCAGTTCTTTGATCGGTCATTTTGTCCACGTGATAGTGGTATTTTTTACCTATTCAAGGAGCATTGCTTGGAGCTTGGAAGTTAAAAATTAATAGAATTTCCTTATAGATCATGGACACTACATGTCAACAGAAAGTATCATCATCATCATCCCCATAATCAATTGATCGGTCATCTTCACATGTTTCCCCTACCTCCCTAATGATATCATCGTAAAATTGGATTGTCATGATTTTCGTTCTGCTCCTCCTTATCACCATAATCATCATCACTGTATATAATCAATAGATATGACTTTGTAGAAGTTAAATATCCTAGTAGATTTATTATATAATCAATCACAATCATTGCACACTCTCGTTGGAGAAAATTCTTTTATCGGAGAAAACTGCTTCTTAAAATTTTAATATATACATGTTGGATCACTAAGAATGAATAACTAACTAAGTAGAAACTTACATGAACTCATGACGATAGATCACCTTGTAGAGTCGAGCGGTTGACCTTCTAGATCTACACGATTCTCCAAGAGAGAGTCCATTTCGTTTAAATATCTTTGTTTTCTCTTTAATGATGAGATATTAAAGAGAATATAATGGTTCTCTTATCGTGTGATCTGAGTACTATAACCACTATATATAGACAACATCCTTGTTCTCTTTTTCTATTTATATTTTAGCTCATCATAAAATAGAAGTTACCCTTAAGTCTCTACACATCTAAGACTCACACGATCCATCTTGGATAGTTAACTTAAGTGATGTAACTTCCTTTTAGTTATTTTTAGGGTATTTTTGTGTCTAGCGTGCTTTGTGCTTGATGATTGTAATGCCTCTGTGCATTTAAAAACTTGTCCTATGGTATGCCCTTTATAAATGTGTTTTTTTAATAAATTTATCTTTTAATTAAACAAAACTCACACTCTATCAGATACATTAAAACTCAACTTACACAAAACTTAGTAGATCACTTTCAAATGAGCTTAACCTTATTTGACAGTATGCTATACATAATTATCAGAAATTCTAGCATTTAACCATCTTAGTAGAGTACTATAGTTTTTAGTCATTTTTAAAAATAATTAAGTTAATAATCAAGTTAGTTTGATAATAACTTTATATCTCATTTCACCATTCGCTAAGACAATTACTGAATATATATCATCTACATATTAAATAAATGAATAAATCATAGTCATATATCATCTGTAAGTAATATTTAGATTTTCAAAAATCAAACTGAATTATTTTACAAATTTCAAAAAAAATATATCTTTAGATTTTCTCATCTAAACAAAATGAAATTGTGAGACCAATAATATAAAAAATTGGTAAGACAAAAATATATATAAAAAATGTGATCAATGCTAATAATATAAAAATTTGATTTTATAATTTCATTTATGACACAAAATCCACAAAAAGTCATTATATACACGAGATAAACCATATGAAAAAATAGGAATAATATGAGATATGTAATTATTTTCAATACTTATATTTAATCCACAAAACTACTTATGTAATTAATCAAAATCATTACTTCTAAATATATTCTCCTATAATTATTTATTAACCGCATATTTTTTAAAAGATGGAGCAATCTCTTATTTTTAGGACAATCAATTGTGATTTTTAGATAAATATATATTTAATAATAAAATAAATAAATATAAATACAGAATAATTAGATATTTTTAACATAGACATATTCTTTTGTTTTGAAACACAAATTTTTTTCATTAAATGCATATTTTTGAAGGTGAAACAATTTCTTATTTTCTTGAGGAATAAATAGTCATTTTAGGCAAATGTATGTTTACTAATAAAATAAATAAATATAAATTTGGACTAAATGTATTACATATTATTTTCACAATATATTTACAGAGTTTTGTTTGGATAAGGAAATATACACCTTTGTATGGATTGCGGTAATTATTTATATAAAGATTGTTATAACTATTTACTAATATATAATAATTATTTTAGTAAATTAATCAAAAAATTCATCATTATTTTGATAATAATTATTTACATAAATTAAATTAAAAATAATAAAATGATTACTAACAATAATATTTAGTAGTAACGATTAATACATATTGATTGTACTACTAGAATGACAAAAATATAGATTAATATTCATAAATATGTAATCTTACAATATATATTTAAATTGGATAAATCATTCCAATAATTCAAAAATCAAAAATCATTTAGTTTTGTTGTTAGTTAGGATAAATATTGAAATAAATATAGTTGATTGGGTACTATACTAAATGTAGTTTATAATTTTGTTGACTTCTCCTTAAACGTTTATTTATTTATTTATTATTATACCGGCTATCTAACAAAATAAGTTTCTAAATGAAATATTTGCCTAAAAATCCCTATAATCATTCACATATAAGTCTAACGTTGAATTAAAAATCCAACGATCTCTCACTTGGGCTATATGTGTAACCATATAATTATGCTTTTCAAAATAACTTAACAAGCCTAACTTTACTCTCATTACCGAAATGTATCTATAAGAAATCCGATCCATCAGCCATTCTAGTATAGGATCAAAGTGGCTTTCGTTACATCTATCATAACTCAATCCATCAATGGCAATACATTTCAATATAACTGAATGCCATATATTATTATGTAGATGTGTAGCATAAAATTTACACGTAATGTGATCTTAACATGTCTATTTTCAAATTTTCTACCCCTAAACCTTAGTGAGATCAAACTATACCATAATTATAGTGTGAATAAACCAAAACTTAATTTCTGCAGAAAATAACCTCAAAATATCCATAGACCGAAATTAGTTTAAGTATGTCTATATCATAAGAGCATCCACTAACTAAATATCATCAATCGATATGACACTCATAAGAGCAATGTGCTCACGAAGAACCTCTAGTGGCAATCCCTTAGTAATTGAATTTGAAATCATGGAGTTTGTTTTAATGTATTATATAGACAACTATCCACTCTAAACTATTTCATTAACAACCGGGAACTTGATGCCTATATACTTCGACCATGTTGAGCTCTTGCTATTATTGGAATATTGAACTGTGACTTATTGTCTCAAAATAACTTGAGTGGTCTCTCAATATCGTCCACTATATGCAGTCATGTGACAACCGCAATCATATTCCGTGATTGGATGCCTCATAACATGTTATGAACTTTGTTGTCAAGGTAGAAGAGGATATAAGTGATTGTCTGGCACTCTTCTAAGAGAGCACCTCCAACTAACAGATAGATATAGCTCGACTGGATTTCATACTACCTTGGCATCCAGTAAAATCAGAGTCAGTACACCAAACTATCTCAAGCTGATCCAACCACCGATACATGAGCATGTAGTCCTGCCTAACTCCTAGTCAAGTATGCAATATTCATAAGTGTAAAACCAAGAGCATGCACCAGACTCCCTACTAGTGAGGCATAGAGATACATTTCTTTTTCCTTAAAATCATTCTTAGGGCACTGATTGAGACTAAATTTGTCTCTATTAGCCACTAAGGGTATCATTAGATTTGCAGTCATGCGCGCATATCTTTTGTGAACCTTTTCAATATAACTTTTTTATGATAATCCTAGAACATCTTGAGAACCATTTGGGTGTATTTGGATGCCTAATACGAAAGAGGGATCACCCAGATCTTTCATCTCAAAATTATTGGCTAGAAATCTATTGGAGTCGTGTAGTAAGCCTATATCTTGCTGGCAAGAAAGATGTCATCGATATAGATAACCAGAAAAATATGCTTACTCTCATATAACTTATGGTATATGAAATTATCAATCAAATTCTTCTCAAAACCGAACGAAATGATCACTCGATGAAACTTAAAATACCATTGTCGAGATGCTTGCTTGCATGGAGGAACCAACACTCAGGTTCAGTGGGGTCACTAACTCCACCATTATTTCCAGTGTCTTTTACATTATGTCAAACACGCACACATATGTATATGAGAGAGGGAAATATTAAGATATAAAGTCACATTTGACAACTTCCTATTAAAATTCAAGTTTACAATTGTCAATGAAATTCCTAAGAACAATATTATCAATTATTAAATTCAATCACAAATCAACCACAAATAAAATTCAACCATAAGCATAGAGAACATAACACCAAGTAATTGATATAATGAGAGTCAATCAAATTACAATAATTTGGTCAAGCAACTAAATAAAGATATACTGGGAAAACTATTTTTATAACTTAGTATATTCTAATCATTTTGCTTGACCAGAGACTAAAATTATCCAATCATTTTTGTAACTCTACTATATTCTAGCAGCTAAATACATTTTCATTCGTTTTAATATTGCATATAAGGTAGACAAATTGTATAAAGCTCTTTGAGTGAAGTCAAATTGCTAACAAAGAGAATAGAGACTCATAGAGAGAGAGGACTCCCTTACCGATGGGGATGTCGGTCGCTGGTGGAATGACGTTGCTGTGGATCGCCTGTGGTGGTCATCGTTGCCTGCTCGTAGGGGGCTGGGCTAGTGCCGGAGGGGGTTGAGATGACATGTAATTGTATTTGTGTTTGATGAAATTGGGATATTAGTTTTGGGTTAAAATTAAAAATTAATAAGATTGTTGGGAGAACTGCAAATATGACCCACTTCCTAGCTCAAGTTATAAAATGTTCCGAAAATGTTTTTATTGTAAAAAATGGCCGAAATATGGTATATAACGTATTTAACACTGTGTAATTTTGGTAAATAAATTATTTACCATGGTCATATTTTGGTCATTTTTACAAATAAAAAAATATTCGGCCATTTTTACAACTCCATCCCCGAAACCTGTCTTTTCCTGCTATTTTTCCAAAAATCAAACTGAATATAAAAACATTAAAGCTTAAGAAGTTTAATGGGTCACAGTTGGAATTTTAGTGGGGTAAAAAATAAAAGGTAAGTCAAAAATAAAATTTTTTCTATACTAAATTGTTTAGTGGGTCAGTAGTGACCCTACAGGGGTACAACCCTGCTTTCTTGAGTCTATAGATAGACTTTCAAGATAGCCAACCATATTCTTTAGGTCTCCTGACATAAAATTTTATGATTGTGCCATATATATCATATCATCAATCTCGTCATTGAGAAACATCATCTTTATATCCATCTAATATAACTCAAGATTTAAATATGCTACCAATGCAATTATAATCTTGAAAAGTCTTTTGAATAAACAAGTGTCTTTATAGTCGATGTACTCTTTCTGTGTAAAGTTTTTTGTGACAAAACGAGCCTTGTACATTTCCACATTGCCTTTTGAATCCTTATTGGTCTTAAATATTCATTTGCAAGCAACGAGTTTCACACCTTCTGTTAATGAGACAAGAACCCACACGTCATTATCCTTCATAGACTATTCATGGCATCAATCCACTTCTGAGAGTTAAAAATTTTTAGGGCTTGACAGAAGTTTATCGAGTCATCTTCCATCACTTTAATTTCTACCCCATATTGTTAGAGAAATACAATGTAGTCATCTGGCATTACACTTTTTCATTCTCTAGTGGATCTCTTTAATGACAGAGGTTCTTAAGGTGCTAAATTTTGTTATTTTTGAACAATTTCTTGAATAGAAGGTTCTCTGACATTGTCTTGATTTGTTGTATCATGATTAAGGTGATGAATGAAATCCGAATTAATGCTAATAACGCGTGTAAGAATATCAATATATTTCTCGTCAAAGATAAAATCCCTAAACGTATCTCCTCCCCTAGACTCGACATCCTCAAATAACCAGGTATTCCCATCTCGATAATTGACTTAGTCCTGGTACATAAATCTTGAACCCCCTGGATCTTTCAGAGTATAAAATAAAAATAGAAACTCATCGTCCTTGAGTCCAGTTCATTTATTAGGCCTATAAGACCTTGTCTTAGCTATACATCTCCTAAACATGCAAGTGTCTTAGATTAGGTCTCTTGCCAATCCAAAGCCCATATGTGATTTTGGTAGTCACTTTAGTTAGAACTCTAATAGAGATATACACAATAGTCTTAAGTGCTTCTTCTAGAGTAACTTTTGCAAGGTAGAATTACTAACGATACTCATCACCATGTCCTCAAGGATTCTGTTTCATCCCTCAACAACACCATTCATAATAGGGTGAACTCGGCATAGTGAATTATGGGACGATACTGCATTCCTCTAAGAACTTAGTGAAGAGTTCTCGACATTGTTCACTTGAACCGTCATATCTGCCATAGCATTCACCATCATTGTCACATCTGACGCTTTGATCATTTTGCTGAGTTGGTTCTTAACTTCAGCCTTAAAATTTTTGAACACGTCCAGCGACTGTGACTTTTCATAAATGAGATATATATAGTCATGTTTAGAAAGTTTATTTATGAACGTTATAAAGTATTGCTGACCATTCTAAATAACCGGAAGGAATGATCCACAAATATTTATATGTATAAGTTATAAGATGTCATGAATCATGTTAGCTTCAAATATTCTTTTGTTGGTTTGTTTACCCTTATACAATTAACACAAATATCAAAGTATGTGAAATCCAAGGGATAAAAAATTTTGTTTGACACAAGTCTCTTTATTCTCCGTCTAGAGATATGACCTAACCTCTTGTGCCATAACACATCCGATTCTCATTGGTTAATTTTATTTTAGTGTCGCTTGTCACTACTACAAAATGAGGCTTAGATGATGGTGAAAACCGTCATTAAAAGGGGGATGTGATTGTCATTTATACTCATTTTACTGAAAATCATAATCAAAAGGTGCCGCCAAAATAATTTTGATGACGGGGAATCTCTGTCATTAAACTTGCCAAAAAAATACCTTTGATGATGGGGATCACCTGTCATTATAGGTGTCGTAAAAACACCTATAATGACGGGGAATCCCTGTCATTATAAGATCATTTAAAAAACTGTCATGCAAAGGCACAAACCTACCTTCCCAAGACAGTTATTCATTAATATTATTTAATGTTAATCCTCAACACGACATTCTCCACAACCACAAACTCAACTCAAAGAATTAAATCAAATAATAGACGAAGTAAAGAAGTAAATGCTAAATTAGCTAGAAATTGATAATAAAGCAGCCAACATTATAACGACATGCGATGTATTTAGAAATTCAGTGGGAATCAAATATAATTACAGCAACACTATAAAAAAGACATTATAAAATTAAGCTGGACTAGAGAGGGACATTTTAGTAAACCAAGAGTTCCAGATGATACGAGTACATATATCTATAGTAAATCGCAACAGCTAGTCAAAACGTTCTCAGCCAACGTATTTAGATGACATAATTCAAAGGCTTCTTAAGGGTTCATCTATTTTCTATGACCATAAGTATTACTTTAGTAAAAGATATCATCACAAATGAATAACATTGTAGTATTAAGTTTTGCAGCCTTTATGCAACGAGAATCGGTGATCTAAAAATCAATGATTTTAATATTACAAAATTCAATGACTTTAAAATCAATATTACTTTTCTTTGACAAGAAACAAAAATATTTACTCCTACTACTAAGTTTACAGCTAGTCCATTATTAACTAATCCAAATCAACCTAACCAAACAAAACCAAAAAGGATTTAATACCTCATATTAGAAGGAAAATACATAAATACCGAAACAATTGACCTCTTTCAATCAATATAATAGAAGACCAAATAGAACTAGCCTTGTTCATCTTTCAATTGCTGTAACTTGTGAAGTTCAATCTTTACAGATGTATCTAGAGGTCGCACCTACAAAAATCATCATCGAATCATGATTTGGAATATGAGTACAAAGTAAGACAAACTTTTCACAATAAGAAATCAGACAAACAAACATGATATTGAAGGGTTAAATGCTCAACAAGGGAGCTTACAGTTTCTCTTGATTTTGCACAAACCTATAGCCAAAAATAGAATAAATAATTAGGAGACTCAAAATAGCCAAAAATATTTTTTATCGGTAAAGATAAGATGGATTATTCACAAAAGACCCAAAGATGTGTACAAAGCTGATTTAGAATCTAAAAGATGTAAAAGCATAGGATTTTCCTAGGTTTTTTTAGAAACTTAACTTGAGAGGAAACATCCGCTCCACTCCAATAAAGCTGTATAAATTGAAATCAAGACTTTACCAAAAAAAATTCTACACTATCGAAAACTCTATATTTATTTAAGGTGCAACACAATTATACTCAATCTCTTGTACTACATGAGATGATGAAAAGAAAATCAAAGTACATATTATTTAGTTATGAAGGTTTAAGAATATTCAAGTCATACGTGAACAACCAGAGGAAAGGGGAAAAATGCAATTATCATTAGAATAATCTCCTAGTGTAGGAAACAAACACTTATGCATCTGATCTTTCCCAAACTCCATATAGTGAGAACATTTTATACCGACAGTCTTTTTATTATCCCAATATATAACTATCAAATGTATATGCTCGATCACGAAGTATTAGTTATAGTATTAATAATAGCGAACCAATAATTCAAGAAAACAAAGCATTTTTCTATAAGAATTCAAGACTACACAATATTATCTTATGAAAATTAAAAACATGATTTTTGAAACCAAATATCCTCGATAATACATTCCACTCCTCATCCTTAATACTATCCCATTAGTGAAACACAGTTCAATCATCAAAACTGAAAACTAACCACTGACATACTCAAAAGAAATTGCTACAATAAGACTCCATACAAGCCATAGATAACAATTACATGCCCCTTATTGTAAATCCATATCCTTTTCTCTTATCTTATTTTGCATAATTTTAAGTTTTATATTTTGATAACTCACCTTAGACATACTTAACCTAGCTAACATCAGAATATATAGCTTATGTCCATAGTTGAACTGGTCTTCTTCACAAAAGGCTTTTGCTTAGTTTATTTACTACTCATATGGCATCACATAATTTATAGAGTCAACACTTATTTTTCATCCCCTTTTAAGATTCTACGGATACATGATACAATTACATTTTTACTATTAGCAAAAAATATAAGCATTCTTTTGCATCTCCAACTATGCAACTAGTTTCACCAATGAAACTCACAAGGATATGTTATATTCCTCACCAAAGTGTTTTCCATTCTAATGAACACTATAGGTCACATAAACAAAGAAGGAACACGCAAAACTAGATGGCCAAATGAAAGATTAAGGAACAGAATACGAAAATAACTACGATGATAGAATAGTTAACATCGTGGAAAATTATATTTAGTACCTTTAACCCTATAGCACTAACCTTTTTAGCAAGTTGGTCTACAACAACATTACTAGGGGCACAGACAAACCTGACAAATAAGGTCCCCGACACGTTACCAATAAAATGTAAAAATTTATAAAAATAACAAGAAACAACAATGAATATTACCTGCCTTTGCCCTTGTTTAGTCATGTGATATACTATGGCTACAGATGTGACTGTTTTTCCTGTGCCAGGTGGACCTTGAATCAAACTTATAGGCTTCTGAAGAACACTCTTTACAGTAAAAACATGTAATAAAACGAGTAAATCAGGGTGCTGAAACTTGACCGTGGAGACTTTTAGCAGAGAAAGAAAGATATGATTGTGTGATTCTGATGTCAACACACAAACATTCTTACTCAATGGAACATTCATAAAACAATTGTAGGTGGAACAAAATATTTGAGAGAGAGAGAAACGTAAGAAATGACGTTACGCGTGAGAACTCATACCTGTAAGCCCTAATACTTTTATGTTCTTGTAATAAGAAACTTTATAATGTTAACCCCAAACCATTAAACTAACTAGCAAGTGGAAAGGTTATGGCAAAATTGATGCAGACGTGGGAGTATAAGATTTGGAGTAGAATAGCAACACAGCAAATACTGAGCTGCTTAGTGAGATATATGAATAGACAGTTAGGTGGTGTTTTGTTCAAATGAATGTAATGCAATTGAGTGGAATGAAAATGATAACAAACTAACCGGTCATAGAAGGGAGATGAGATGATTTATCTGACACAATCTGTATAAAATTTACTAATCAAATAAAAAAATCTGTATACAATTTAGCTAAATGGTGGTGAATAACATTGATTCCCCATTCCTTTATCCACCTCATGGAATTCTTATTTCTTTCCTAATCCATCCACTGTACTTCTCTCTCTTCAACTTGTGATATAATATAACTCCTCCCTTTTTCATATTACCATGAATAAACGCCACCTTATGCACACAATTGCATTTACTAACTTAATAGTATTTCTGCATAAACTGAGCTACTCAAATTTGACAAAAATGATGTCTCTGTTGAAAAAACAATAAACAAGAAAAATAAAAAACTTAGAAGAATTATCATGAACTTACCTGAGATGAATTAAGTTCAAGTAGTCCAGGTGCACCAAATCGACGAGGCAGTGTGTTACGAACCATTTGAACCTCTACTTCATGGCCTAACAAGTGATGATAGATATAACTATAGAAGAAAAAGCACGAAATCAATGATTGTGCATCTGGTAAGAAGGCCAGGGAAACTAAATTGACCAAAGCAATTTTCTAGAAATGAAAACAAAGATGGTTATTACTCACTAACATTCGTCTCATCCACTGCAAAAGTTTTCATTGCTTCTTCTATCCGATCAAAACTAGTACTCTTCCACACAAAATCAACACTAAAACCATGGGTTATATCAATAGAAACTCCCTGCAACCATCACAATATTAAGCACTAATAACTCAAAAATAATAACCATAAGAGGTAGTTTTTATATCTTAGAGGCAAATTTAACAAAATCATTCTATTTAAGAGGTAATTTTTAACAACAATGAAATCTGAATGGATTCAACTAGAGACAGAGCTGAGTACTAAGATGTGAAACTTGCAAGGCAACTAAACATAAAAAGGTGAAGTCTTAAAAAATGAAATCCAAAAGAACATTAAGAAAAGGAACTTGCTAAGGTGACCATCAGGAACCTGCCAGCTCTTACCTCTATGACCATCATTAACATCGAAGAATGAAGTTTCCTCGGTGAAAAATACAAATGATGTATCAAATATTTAAAATCTAACACTAAATAAAAACTCTAAATAAATCATAAAAATCTAAACCCTAACTTAAAATCTAAACCCTAGATCTCAATAATATTAAATCATAACAAATAACACTAAATAAATATGAAACAAAAACTATAAACTCACTATGAGAGTGCGAGAACCATCACGGGAGGCTGAGATTTAAAAGAGAGAGCAGAACAGAGACGAGTAGAAGAGAGAGAGAGAGAGAGGTGCATAGACGATCTAGAGAGAGAAATAGAGGAGTGTCGAGGCGAGCTCGAGAGGGAGAGAGCATAGGTTGAGAGCGAGAGAGATGGTTGAGTGTGAGTTCGTTCGAGGGAGAGCTTTGAGTTGAGAGATAAGAGATTCTGATTTGAAAATTAAGGTTATGAGAAATATATAGAATCTGTTTTTATAATAAACGTTAACTCTGGGTATATATAACTATGCGAGTATGCCCTCTCAAAAAGGGTAAAAAACATTATAACAGTTAAAACAAATGGCTGTCATAATAGGTAAACATTTTATAACAGCTTAGGTAAACACTGGCATACTAACTCAAACAATAAAATTTTCCACCAAAACACTTTTTTTTCTTGACATGTTTAACAAAGCTGTCATAAAAAAATTATGGGTGTCATTGTAGCCCAATTTTGTAGTAGTGTGTAGTTAATTATAGGGATTTGCTAAATGAAGCAATGTATTAAATAAATTATGATTAACGTAACTTGATAAAGGACTGGAACTAACCAAATTTGAATCACGAAACAAACCAAATTTTCTATCTCCTAATGAACATACATAACTAGCTTTGTCCAAAATAAAACACAAATAAATTTCCATAAAAAATACAGTATAATAAATGTTTAATCAAGATCCAAATAAAATCTAGTTTAATAATAATCTAAATTTCTCTTTTGCATGAACTTCAACCATCTTTTCATTGCCCATGTAGATGTATCTTTCAACATCATTTAGCTTTTGACAACTCAGGTGACCCTGCATAGACACACTGATATAATTTATTGCACCAGAATCTACCCTCCTTTAACTCCACATAAGCGTACCTTTCTTAGCACATCAAGCGTGATTGATGGTGCATTGCTTCTTCCTTTTTTAGCTCCACAAAAGTAACAACCACTACCTTCTAGATCAACCAATTTATTTTGTTATTTCTTGTGTGGTTCTACATCTGCAACTTCCTTATCCTTCTTCTTTTCATTTTCCTTGCCCTTATCTTTAGAGGCTGACGTCATATAAGCACTCTCTATCTTATCTTGTTTTACCTTTTCCTCTTCTTAAACATATTGTGATTTGAGCTGATTCAGAGACCAAGTCTCTTTTTGGTAGTTGTATCTCACCATAAATTGGCTGAAATGTACCGGAAGTGATATCAAAACCAGATATATAAGTAAGTAGTAAAAGTGTTCAAGTTTTAGTGCTTTCAACCTTGAAGTAAGATGAGACATTTCTATCATGTACTCGCCTGATGTTGCATTTCTCCTTAATCCTCATTGAAATTAGAAATTTCAAGAGATTATGATTTTTTCCTTTTTGTTCTTCACAATCGTCTTTTCAATATCCGTAGGGATATCCTTAACTGTAGTAATATTTTGAGATATAGTGCCTATGAATTCTTCTAGAATGACCTTCTTCATGATCATCATACATATGTGATTTGATTTCTCTCACCTTTCCATATCCCATTGTTATCAGATGTACTCTTATCCTTATGAGGTGAAGGAGAATCAGTCATTAACGTAAGTCTATGTTCATGACTCCAAGAATTATCAAGAGATTTTTTTCAAGACTTGAAGTTTGAGCCATTTATTATTGGAATTGAATTGATGTTAGTAGTAATATTTACAGGAGTAATAATTGAACATAAAACAAAAAAAATAAAAATAAAACAAGCTCACATGAGTCCCAAAAACAAAAATAAATCCAAATAAAAGTAAACCCCATCTCATGACGCTAGGAACTCCATTAGTATATTGACTTCAGATAAAGTATTGATGTGTAAGTGATGTCTTGGTGTAGTAATCAAACATTGGTAATAAGAATATATCGAACAATAAATCTTCATTTAAGTTTATTTATTGTTTACATGTAAAACTGAATAATCATAATGCGTTTATCACCACTGATGCTCATAAAAGCCTGTCATAAATCTACCTTCTTTTGGGCCGATTAATATTCATATACATTACACGCACAAAACCGTTTATATTTCAAGATAAAATTAATTTCCACAAACATATAGTTCTATTATCTTTTCTTTGTTCTTGCAGGCGAAAGCTAGCAGATGCACATATAAGTGTTGCATACCTTCAGCCTGCAACCCATAGTACTTCTCATGGGGCAAGGGACTAGCTTGCCGCCACCCCCATTTGTCGCAGTCGAATAACCACTACTTCCTTGTCGGCGCAGCCGAAGATTACACCAAAAAATAATTATACAAAAAAATTATTTTTAAATCTAATAATTCTAGCATATAATTATCGAATTCAAGACCACCAAAACAATATACACATATAATCATGGTTCTAAATGTAAATGTGATTCCTAGTGATTCAATATGAAAATGCTTTGATACCACTTGTTGGATATAAATTTCTTTTATCAGTGAAAATCGTTTCTTAAAATCCCAATAACATACATATTAGATAACCAAGAATCAATAACTTATTATGTGGAAGCATACCTGAATCCATAATAATAGACCACTTTGTAGGGCTAAGCGGTTGGTCTTCCTAGTCTACATGATTCTCTAAGAGGGAGTCTCCTTTATTTAAGTCTCTATGTTTTCTCTAACGATGAGATATTAGAGAGAATATATATTTTTCTTTTCGAATGATCTAGAGATCATAACCACTATATGTAGACAACATTCATGTTATCATTTGATATTTCTATTTTAGCTCATCATAAAAATAAAAATTACTTATAACTCTCTATACATCAAAGGCTCAGACTTATAAGATATATTAAAACATAAATTAAACAAAAATTAGTAGATCAATTTTAATTGGACATAACTTTATTTGACAGTCTGTAACACATAGTTATTCACATATAAACAATGTTGAAATAATGATCCAACATCTCTTCCGTATCTAAATAGTCAAATGAGCCTCTATGATTGCAATGCATGACATTACATTGTTTCATAACAAATTTATAGAGATTTCTAATAACAACAGGTTGTACTCTTTACACATGTCATTTTGATATTTGATTTGATATTTTCTCAATCTTCCATTCCAATTCATGCCGATTGCGTTGAGCTTAGATTTGTGTTTCGTTGAATTTTGATTTGTGTGTAATTAAATTTTTTTCATATGATAGAGTCAATATTAAATATGTAATATAATCGTGATTAATAAGATAATCACAAAGATAGACAAATTAGTTGGACTATGTTAAAAATATTATTTTATGCTCTCTGTGCAATTTATACTCAGATACTCAATTATAACAAGCAAGTATTCCTTCTAAACATGGAATCGTTTCTATAGAAGAGACCATATTAGGTGTATTGAGATAGTGTTTAGTATTCACTAAAACCCAGTTGAAAACGTAAATTGTTAGAAATAAATAGTAACATCAGATTCGATGCTATGATTCAAACACCGACCTTGACACCATCCTTTAAAAAAAATCAAACATGCACTAATTGATATGACAGGCTATACAGACCCTAACAACCTCAATGCCAACTCCTCATTCAAGAAAACATTAAAAAGACCAAAAAGACATCAAACTTATATGACAAAATCTAGACATTGTTTTTTTTTTGGACAAATAAATGTAGAATTATGCGAATTGAGATTTGAAGTCCACACTAACAGTATGATATCTTCACCAATTGGGCTACAAGCACAGGGCAAATCTATATATCATTATTTAGGTAAAATTACATTATCAACTAACTTATTGAAGTCTACTGATGAAGACCCAAATGGAGTAGCAGCTTCCTCTGCCAATATCAATTCCAACTCCCCATTCTCTACAACAATACACCGAATTCATCTGTTGGTCCCCCCCGAACGGTCGGCATATCATAGGAACTCCGGCAGACAAGCTCGTCAGAAACGCACCCACCGACGGGTGATTAAAAACTTTCTCTTGTGAACACCAACTAGTAACAAAACCTCTTCCCTTAGTCTCCTCCACAAACCCATTTGGTAAAATTGCTGATTCACCTTCGACCAAATCAGGCCTTATTATCCATAAAAACTGTTGCTTGCTATTAGCAAGCCCCCAAGCAAACTTTTCTAACTGTTTTGGTGTTACAAATGCAATGCTACCAAAATTTACGTATAAAACGGAGTTTGGTGCCTTGGAATTTAGCCATTGGAGGCACTCATTATCTTCCTTCCATAGACTGTATCCAATAGAGTCCAAAGGGTCTTCTATCTGGTGAAGAAGTAGTTGTAAAGGACCAATTGAATAAATGGGTAGATTGAGTATAGATGGGAGAGCATCTAATATATCTTTCTCCAAGGAGTAGAAAGTTTGAATTATAATTGCAGAAGCCTCAGTAGCTCTTTCTCCTACTTCCTTGGAGAAGTTGAATATACCATCCGTAGCTTCAAAGACGGTCGAAATGTCCCTTAGACGCAAGTTCTTCATGCCGGGAATCCAATCTATGATTGTGTCCAGATGCCCATTTGTAATATAACTTTCATCTGTACAGTAGAGAAATAAAAAATGTCAAACTAGATGATTTGCAGAGTAGTGACAAGTTCCAAATGTAGAATTCAGCTCTTCAAGTTAACTTCCATGGGCAAAATTCAAGCTCAAGCAATCAACATGAAGGCAACCGCAACACATATACTTGGTCCTTAAGAACAAATCCATTGGAATAAACTCAAACTCAGTGTCGGTAAATGTATATACTTACAAAAATTCAGTAAATAATCGTTTGGAAATATTTTTTTTACATACCTTTGAGTGGTAAAATACCCTTTTCAACGAGTGCACAAAAATGTATAGCCACCAAGAACCCACAACCAGAAACGGGGAAGAATTTGACATGAGGGATTCAAAGTTCTTGAGCAACATTGAAGGTGAAGGCCATTCATCCATCAGAGACAATACAAGAAACAGGATCTTTGAGCTTAGCAACAAGCTGACGAAATGGACTCAATAATACAATTTTGCCCCCTTCAGTTTGGGGTAATTTTTATTTTTAACTATCCACTTTAAAAAATAACATATAACACCTTACAATTATATTATTGATTCACGTTTGTCCTTCCGTAAGTATTCCACTAACACAAACTAACAGACCGTCACAGAATTCTTAAATGAAAAAATGAGGAAATACGTGACAAATTACACGATGCCACGTTACTCCAAATTATTGCCTAACGGCCAAATCAATAACTACCCTTTTTTTCCTTCTTCTTCCTTCTTCCCCCACTCCCGACTCCATTGTTGCACAACTAAGATAAATTTACTTTTTTATTTTTGTTTCCAACAAATCCAACCCATTCAAATATAATACAACAGATTACGATTCCCTAGGTGAGGCCCAGGCCACAATGTGGTCGGCATCACTAATAATTACTCGGTGAAGAATGTGATTTTGTGGAAGATATTGTTGTCTGGTTTGACGGAATATGAAAGATTTTTTTATATAATATGAAAGATTTAGAAACTAATAATACTAAGAATTTTTTAAGGTTAAATACAATTTTGCCCACTTTAGTTTGGGGTAGTTTTCATTTTCAACTATCCGCTTTAAAAAGTAGCAGATAAGACTTTACAGTTACATTGTTGATCCACGTTTGTCCTTCCATAAGTATTCCACTATCATAAACTAACAGGCCATCTCAGAACTCCTAAGTGGCAATATGTGGCAATACGTGACAAATTACACAATGCCACATCACTCAAAATTGTTGCCTAACGGCCACATCAACAATTACCCTTTTTTTTTTCCTTCTTCTTCCTTCTTCCCATCACTTCCTACTCCATTGTTGCACAACTCTGATAAATTTACTTTTTTTATTTTTGTTTCCAATAAATCCAACCCGTTTAAATATAATCCAACAGATTATGATTCCCTAGGTGAGGCCCAGACCACAATATGGTCGGCATCCCCAATAATTACTCGGTGAAGAGTGTGGTTCTGTGGAAGATATTGTTGTCTGGTTTAGCGGAATACGAAAGATTTTTTATATAATATGAAGGTTTTAAAAATTAATAATATCGAGAATTTTTTAAGGTTTAATACAGTTTTGCCCCCTTCAGTTTAGGGTAGTTTTCATTTTCACCTATTTACTTTAAAAAATAGTAGATAAGACCTACAGTTACAATGTTGATCCACATTTACCCTTTCGTAGGTATTCCACTATCATAAACTAACGGACCGTCACAGAACTCCTAAGTGGCAAGATGTAGCAATACGTGACAAATTACACGACGTCACATAACTCAAAATTGTTGCCTAACAGCCACATCAGCAATTACTCATTTTCTCATTCTTCTTCCTTCTGCCCCCACTCCCGACTCCATTGTTACACAACTTAGATAAATTTACTTTTTTTTATTTTTGTTTCCAACAAATCCAACCCGTTCAAATATAATCCAACAAACTACGATTCCCTAGGTGAGGCGCAGGCCACAATGTAGTCGGCATCCCCAATAATTACTCGATGAAGAGTGTGGTTCTGTGGAAGATATTGTTGTCTGGTTTGATGGAATAGAAAAGATTTTTTTATATAATACGAAAGATTTAAAACTAATAGTACCGAAATTTTTTAAGGTTAAATACAGTTTTACCCCCTTCAGTTTGGAGTAGTTTTCATTTTAACTATCCATATTAAAAAGTAATAGATAAGACCATACAGTTACATTGTTAATCCACGTTTGTCCTTCCGTAGGTATTCCACTATCATAAACCAATGGACCGTCATAGAACTCCTAAGTGGCAATATGTGGCAATACGTGACAAATTACACGACGCTACAACACTCAAAATTTTTACCTAACAACCACGTCAGCGATTACCCATTTTTTCATTCTTCTTCATTCTTCGGCCAACTCCCAACTCTATTGTTGCACAACTCAGATAAATTTACTTTTCTAATTTTTGTTTCCAACAAATCCAACCCGTTCAAATATAATCCAAAAGATTACAATTTCCTAGGTGAGGCCGAGGCCCACGTGTGGTCGGCATCCCCAATAATTACTCGGTGAAGAGTGTGGTTCTGCGAAAGATATTGATGTCTGGTTTAGTGGAATAAGAAAGATTTTTTGATATAATACGAAAGATTTAAAAACTAATAATACTGAGAATTTTTTAAGGTTAAATACAGTTCTGCCCCCTTCAGATCGGGGTAGATTACATTTTCAACTATCCACCTTAATTTACTTTTTTGATTATATAAAAAAATGGGTGAAGAGTGTGGTTCTGTGGAAGATATTGTTGTCTGGTTTGACGGAATACAAAAGATTTTTTTTGATATAATACGAAAGGTTTAAAAACTAATAATACTAAAAAAATTTTAAGATTAAATAAAGTTTTACCCTTTCAGTTTGGGGTAGTTTTCATTATCAACTATCCACTTTAAAAAAATAATAGATAAGATCTTATAGTTATATTGTTGATCCACATTACCCTTCCATAATATTTCACTGTCATAAACTAACGGACCGTCACTGAACTCAAAATTGTTTCTTAACGGTCACGTCAGCAATTACTTCTTTTTTCCTTCTTCTTCCTTCCTCTCCCTACTCCGGACTCCATTGTTGCACAACTCATTATTTGGGTTTTCCTTCTTCTTCCTTTCCCCCCAGTCCGCGACCAACCCAACCCCTTTTGCGCGATTGTGGTTTTCTTCGTTCTTCCCCCAGTCCGCGACCACCATTTTGGGCTTCTTTCACCGGCACTTCTCTCACCACTGAACAAGTTAATGAAACAGAGAAACCAAGCAGCAAAATTAAATTAAGCAGAGGAGATTTGTTGTTTAGTCGAACCATTTGGTGTAGAATTTGGGCTTCAATATTCCGTTGAACGTCTTGATCTCTGAGACCTTTAAGGAAGAGACAAATTTGGCGGAACGAGCAATCTGTAATTAATAGGAGACGCAGGAGGTGACTGATTGGTAGAAAAAGTAATCCAAAATCCAGTTGACAGGTTAAGAACAACTCCGTGAGTGGCGTAAATTTATGATAAGAATCTACCATTCAAGAAGCCCAATGGCAAAGAAAATGGTTAGAAACATAGAGAGTAAGGAACACATGATGGGTATAAATCAAAATGGGTAAAAGTGGAGCAGTTGTACGAAAAGAAGCGGAGGAGAAATTAGTGTTTAGCAAAATTTGGGTGGGGGGGGGGGGGGGGGGGG
>QANY01008461.1:124116-267923 GCA_003255025.1 Datisca glomerata
GGGGGGGGGGGGGGGGGATGTGGATTAGTTTCAGAGGAAATGGGTATTTAATCAGATGGGAGAAGAACGTGACAATCTATGCAAAATGGCACAAAGAAGAAACAAATGGAGATTCTTCATAGAGAGGACCAAAAATCAAATAAGCAAAGAAATCCAAAAAAAACATATAGAGAGGTGAGAGGGAAGATGGAATGGTCAACGATGAATCTGTGATTAGAAATTAAATAGCTCACATAAAGGGAAGAGAGAATGAAAGTGAAGAGAGAATCAATAGCAACAATGGAATCGCGGAGTGGAGGAAGAAGGAGGAAGGAAAAATAGGTAATTGTTGATGTGGCCATTGGGTAACAATTTTGGGCAATATGGCCTTGTGTAATTTATCATGTATTGTTACGTAGGAGTTGTAGGAGTTCTGTGAGGGTCTGTTAGTTTATGATAGAGAAATACCTACGGAATGACAAACATAGATCAACAATATAAATGTAGGGTCTTATCTGTTATTTTTTAAAGTGGAGGGCTGAAAATAAAAATTATCCAAAAACTACAGGTATAAAACTATATCTTACCCTTTTTTTAAACGTCGTTCCATGAGGCTCTCTCTTTCATTTTCTCCCTCTCCCCCTTAACCTTAATCGTTGCAGAACTGCCGCTGTCATGGGAAGAGCTCCATTGCTCTCCACGTGACCCTTTCCTCCTGTTTCGTTTCACACCCCCCCNCCCCCCCCCCCCCCCGGATTAGTTTCAGAGGGAATCAATAGTTAGAGAGAGAAAAAAGAAATAGGAAATGAGTATTTAACCAGATGGGTGAAGAGCGTGAAAATCTATGTAAAATGGCATAAAGAAGAAACAAAATGGAGATTCTTTAGAGAGAGGACCAAAAATCAAATAAGCAAAGAAATCCAAAAAAAAAAACAGAGAGACGAGAGGTAAGATGGAATGGTCAATGATGAATCTGTGTTTAGACAGTAAATAGCTCATATAAAGGGAAGAGAGAATCAATTACAAAAATGGAGTCAAAGAGTGTGTGAAGAAGGAAAAATGGGTAATTGCTAATGTGGCCATTGGGTAACAATTTTGAGCGATGTGGCGTCGTGTAATTTATGATGTATTGCTATGTAGGAGTTCTGTGACGGTATGTTAGTTTATGATAGCGAAATACCTACGTAAGGGTAAATATGGATCTACAATATAACTGTAGGGTCTTATCTGCTACTTTTTAAGGTGAAGGGTTGAAAATGAAAACTATCCCAAAATTGCAGCGGGTAAAACTATATTTTTCCCTTTTTTTAACGTCGTTTCTCGAGGCTCTCTCTTTCATTCTCTCCCTCTCCCCCCTAACCCTAACCCTTACAGAGTCGGTGTTGCCACAGGGAGAGCTCCATTGCTCTCCACGTGACCCTCCTCCTCTCTCGTTCCATCTCCCCCCTCTTTTCTCCTCTCTTTCTCCATCTTCTCTCTCTCTTTCTCCCTTTATCTCGTCCGTTTCTTCCTCATCCCTCCCCCCGTTTCTCTGTTCTTTCTTTCTCCTCTTTCACTTTCTCTCCTTCTTCCACCCTTTTCCCCTACCCTTCTCCCCTAGTCTTTGACTCTCTCTCTCTCTCTTTCTCTCTCCCTCCCTCCTTTTCTCCCATCTCTGTGTTTTCTTTCGCCCCTCACCCCTCTCCTCTGTTTTCCCTCTTTTTCTTTCCATGTCCTTCATTATTTTTTCTCTTTCTAGGATTTTCTGCAGAGTTCTCCTTCCATTTTGGAACGTTTGATTTTCTACCAATTTTGTATATTTTGGTCCACCAGATCTCGGGTCATTGGTAGTTGTCTTCTCTTCAGATATGATAGCTTTGGTGTTTTTGGTGGTTCATTTATGTGTGACACATTCGGGTGCCCAGATCTGTTTGAGATTATAATGTTCTTCATGTAAATATGCTTTTACAGTGTTGGTTGGCCGAGTCAGGTTTGGATGGTGGAGGACCTCTGGAATGAGCCGTCAGACCTCTACTTTTGTGTGTTGTATGTATATGCACATTATCCCCTCCTCATATGTGAGTAGGTGTAAATGAGTCTTATCTGACACTCGTAATCATTTATTTGTATTTAAATATGATTTTTTTCAGATCTTATTTTGTTTGTAACTCTGCGTAGTATTGAAATGCATTTTTATCTTTAAAAAAACAAAGAATTTTCCATAAACATATTGGAATTTTCCATAAACATATTAGTTTGAAAAGGCAAAAATATAATTTTCAATTTTTCTTTTTGATTTTTCATGTTAAATGGATTTAGATCCGTTAAATTATTTTAGGTTATTTGAAAGAATATATCGTTTTGAAGTTTACTTTGAAAATATATATCCATTTCTCAAAATTAAAAAATATATATCATAACCCTACCAATTTCAACTACTTAATTAATATGTACTAAATTGTTATTCAATTTCAATTATATACAGCCTTGTAGTTTTGTCTAATCAAAGTCTTTTTTTAACTACAATTTTCAATGCATGTTGCACATTACTCACAACTACATTTTCTCCAGCACACTCTACATCATGCGAGTTTCTCATTCATCCTATGTTTCTATGATTTTTTTCTTTTATTTGATAATTGAAACTTCTTTTATGCTCACATTTGAAGGGCTCAACCCAGAAATCAGGTAACTGCTTCAAAAAGTTCAAGTAATTATTTATAACTACCTGAATCTGTTGTGAATTTTCTATAGTACAAGTGTACACTATCGTCGTCAAGTAATAAATTTCTATAAAATAGAGTATAGTGCACAAGATTGATTGATATTAATAATTGAAATTAACTAAACTTTAATTCTACTTGAGAATATCAAAACATTGAGATTTTTAATTAAACATAATGAGATAGATTTGAGAAAGATAAACTTTGAATAGTTAAAAGCTCTAGGGTTTTCGATTTCACCAAACCAAAATGCTCTAAATTCCAATTCTTAATCAATTAACGTTTATTCAGAACATTGATATCAAATTTCTCTAATATAATTATCAATATTTTTCAAGCATCGATAATCATGAATAAAAAATACGAATCATATATCTATATCAAGATTCAATATAATGAAACTCATTAAGCACAAGAAATTATAATTGTTACACTAGATTCATAATTATCTCTAACTTATGAAATTCTAATGGTATTATAAACAAAGAGCAGATTCAATCATCACTTCTCAGTCTCAAAGTTAAATCTAAAATCTTGCAATAGTTGGTCAGACAATCACAAGTATTAAGAACGGATTATAACACTGAATAATATTGAATAAACATCGATTGAATTAAAAATCAATATTTATGAACAATCATGATTTGGCTACATCGTAGTCCTAGATAAAAAAATTAGAACATAATGAAATAAGAAATTATTCTACTAATATTCATAAATATAGAGAAAGAAGGGAAGAAAAACTAGTTTTGAGGATGAAATTGAAGTTGAAAATCGTTTCCGAGTTCGATCTTCTTGTCCTCCTCTCTAAAAGTCTTCTCCTTTGCCTCTCACATTCAGAAAACATCCAAAAACTTCTAAAACTCTAAGATATTCTATTTATATACTGGGTTCGTCAAGAATTAGATTTGAGTAAAAAATCTAAAAATCGCGAACGTCGTGACTCTGGACAATCTGTCACGTGCCAGCGTCGCAGTGCATTTACCACTACTGCCTTCCTTCTGAGGCTTTCAACTTTCTCCACTTGTTATTTTTCTTTACTCTATTTTATTTTTTTAGTTTTCTATAATTCAAAGTTATCTGAATGGGTTAAATAGTGATTAAGAAGCATAATTCGGATGAGATTGCTCTGATTAATACATTTTTTAGTCCTTCGCTCCTATCTGATTACCCATTCTGCACATTTCCATTTTAGATTATACAGAAATCATTTTTCACAAATATGATTGTCATTCAGCTTTGTGGTGAGCCTATGAATGCTTGCATTGTGCATTACTGTGCCTTTGATTGAATCCTAGGCACACTAAGGTTCTGTCTTCTGAGTTGTCTCAAATCCTAGGCACACTAAGGTTTTGTCTTCCGCTCTTTGCTGAAAAATCTTTGAACTTAAACTTCACTGATTCAAAATAATACTCCGTTCCTTGGGCCACCACCCGCAGCTTCGTGGTCCTTCGATTGTTGAAGATTATGGTGGAAGACCCTATTCTCGGGTTAGGACTTGATTGAGAGAGTAGGGGTAAAAAATAATAATAATTGTATTTTAATAAAGAGATAAAAAATTATAGTTGAATTTGATTTTGATTGAAGGTATAATTAACTTTTAAATTTTTTTATAGAAAATCTAATCGAGAAATTACGAATGTCTATATTTAAAAACGATATAGGATGTGAATGATATTTTTAAATTTTAAATATATTTAAATGTCATTTAATAAAATTATATAAGATGAGATGCCAGTCAAGATTTTTCTGATCCTTTCACTCTTTGAAAAAAATTAAATATTGGCATTAGTATGATGCGGTAGTTACGCTACACATGCCCTGACCTCAACAGAATTTATATTTTATTCAGAAAGCATGAAAAAGAAAAAAAAAACTTAACAATCTTACATGACAAAATCAAATCTAGACTTTATTTATTTTAATTATTTTTATAATGGAAGGGAAAATCCCAATCAACAAGATGAGATCTTTTCTTACTGAACAAATTGGCTACATGCACCAGTCACATCTTCACATTATTATGAACCTTTAGGTAGAATTACTTTATCAACTAATGTATTGAAGTCAATTGATGAAGACCCAAATGGAGCGGCAGCTTCCTCTGCCAAAATCTTCCATTCCTTAGCCTTCTTTCTCATAACCTTTCCTTTCTCTCCCTCCATCATCTCTCTAACAACCTTCTCAACTTCATCTCTTTCTCCATCATTACCAATCTCAATTCCAACTCCCCATTCGTTACAACAATACCATGAATTCGCCGGCTGTTCTGCTATGAATGGCCAGCATATCATAGGAACTCCGGCAGACAAGCTCTCTAGAATCGAATTCCACCCACAATGCGTCCAAAACGCACCCACCGACGGGTGATTCAAAACTTCCTCTTGTGAACACCAACTAGTAATCAAACTCCTTCCCTTAGTCTCCTCCACAAACCCATTTGGTAAAATTGCTGATTCACCTTCAACCAAGTCAGGCCTCATTATCCATAAAAACTGTTGCTTGCTATTAGCAAGCCCCCAGGCAAACTCCTCTAGTTGCTTTGCAGTTAAAAATGCAATGCTACCAAAATTTACATATAAAACTGAGTTTGGTGCCTTGGAATTTAGCCATTGGAGGCACTCAGTGTCTTCCTTCCATAGACTGTATCCAATAGAATCCAAGGGGTCTTCTATTTGATTAAGAAGTAGTTGTAAAGGACCAATTGAATAAATGGGTTGATTGAGTATAGATGGAAGAGCATCTAATATATCTTTCTCCAAGGAGTAGAAAGATTGAATTATAATTGCAGAAGCCTCAGTAGCTCTGTCTCCACCTTCCATGGTGAAGTTGAATGTTATTTCACTAGTATCTGTAATTTCAAAGAGGGCTGAAATGTCTCTTAGACGTAAGTTCTTCATGCCGGGAATCCAGTCTATGATTGTGTCCAGATACCCATTTGTAATATAACTTTCATCTGTAGAATATAGAATAAAAATGTCAAATTAGAGGACATGCAGAGTAGAATTCAGCTCCTCAAATAAACTTCCATGGAGTAAATAAGAGAGAGAATCTAATTGATTAGATTCACCTGAATAAATTCAAACTCAGGTAACAAGAGGGAGAACACAAACTTGTACAATTTACTGTAACCTGGGCATGTTTGATTCATGATCTTATTGGGGTTTTATGTTTTTAAATCAAGAAATGATCCAACACAAAACTTACCTATTAATTTACTATTTACCCCTTTAATTATTTTATATGTAATTGTGCATCTAAATTGTATAAAATTACCTATTAATTTATTATTTACCCCCTTTTAATTTATAAAATTACAAATTTGTGTACTATTTGCCACTCTCAAATTTAGAAAATTACCAAATTATATATTATCTATCCCATTTAAATTTGTAAAATAACCAAATGCTATAATATTTGTGAATCAAACTTTTAAAAAATTATCAAATTATAAAAATAAATTTTTTATTTTATTTTTATGTTAAATAACATGAGATATGCAAAAACTTTTACTCCTTTCTATAGAACTCGAGCGCCCCTGGATACCAATGTAGGATAAATGAATATACCTACAAAATTCAGTAAATAGTCTTTTGGAAAGATTTTGTTTACGTACCTTTGAGTGGTAAGATACCCTTTTCAACGAGGGCATGATAATGTTTAACCCCCATGAATCCACAGCCAGAAATGCTGAAGAATTTGACAAGAGGGATTCCAAGTTCTTGCGCAACAGTGAAGGTAAAGGGAATAAATCCATCAGAGACAATACAAGAAACAGGATCTTTGAGCTTAGCAACAAGCTGACGAAATGGACTCAATAATTCACTCCTAACAACTTCACAAAGAGAAGACGCATCTTGGGTTGCATCATCATCATCCTTAGAAGACGGAAGACCATCTGGGATTGTTTCAAATCTGAAATCAGAGAGGCCAGAGAAGGAACTAAAACCTTTAGACTTGAGAAGTCGTTTGTGATTATACTCTGTGTTGACAAAAGTTATATGAGTTCCTTTGTTGTGTATGAGCTTAGCCAGTTTCATCATTGCCTTAATGTGGCTTTGAAAAGGGAGTGGTATGCATAGTACGTGTGGGCGTTTGTCAGCTGTTTCCATGGTTGGCTGTTAAAGTGTTGCTGATATTGGCAGAAGGGAGGAGATTGCCTTGCGTTGGTTATATAGTGCAGACTGCTTGGTTTTTGGAATATATATATTGCATAAGAAATATTGAACCTTAAAAATCTTAAGGAGTGACGGCCACGCAATGAGGCTGCCACAATGCCAATCCTATATACACACGTGGTGGGTCAAATTGTCAAACCCACCACTTGAAGAGAAAACCAGTCATGTGGTTTTTTATTCTTCTCAAAAATACGAGCTACTAGTCCACCTCCACCTGTTAAGCGTTGTTTATTCTGAAGTGTAGGGGATATCACGCGCTTGTATCATTGTTTATTAAAAAAAATTAGTTTTAGTTTTTTTTTGTTTTTGTTTATTAAATTAGTATTGTTGTCAAAAGATATGTATCAGTAAATATTTGAGTACGTATTCAATTTTGTTTTTTTACACATACGAAATCTTTCCTAATTTAACATGGTTTATTGCAAGAATTTATTAATTAAGTTTCGGTTTGGCCATTAAATATTACGATAACATGGTTAGGATAATTAAGATATATCGTCTTAATTATTTCTTTATTTCGTTCAAATTGATAATTGATCGAAATTCAGTGTCTTGAATTCCGTTGTGGTAAAGTATCTTATCTTTTAGAAAGAATTAGAAAATATATTTTATGATATTCTACATTAGATCAGACTTATTTTGAATATGAAATATATTAGTTTTAAGAGTTAACATTAATATGAGAATTTAGTTTAAAAAAAAAGGGCGTCGGTCTCATCGAAGAAGTTCTGTACTTAGAGATAAAAAAAAGAGAGAGTATCGATATGAGTAGAAGTCTCTATCTCAAGAATAATATTGAGAAATTTAATTAAATGACTTGGAACCAAATGTTGCAAATGACTTTTTCACCGTGCGTTCATGGCCATGGAGTGTGCTCTAGCAACCAGTTGAAGAATAAATAAAAAATGAAGAAGAAAACTGAGAAAAACGTGGTTGTGCATCGATGGGCACGGGCATGGAGTGTGCTCTAGCAACCGTATGTTTTTCATCGCTGTAGGATACAACGATCTAAAGCAGAGTATAACAACCAATTACTCTGACTCTCACAGAACTCCTTTTGTGTTTCTATCAATGTGCATGATGCTTAGTGTTTGAGTGTTGTTGTGTTCGTCTACTTTTTTTTTTTAAAACGAAGCTAATGATGCCCTTTTATATATATAACGTTCAAAGCTTGGAGAGCAAGCCAAACGTGTAGATAAACTAGAATAAGATTTTGTGGGGATAATGGAGATATTTTAAATATCTTCTGTAGATAATTACAAATTTTGTTTGGAGATATTTACTTCCTCTTCAAATAAATCGAAGAAAATTTATCTAAAAATAAATCTTTTAACCGAACCGAACCGAGACGGCCGGACGGCGGCGGCGCGCATGTGAAGAGATGGCCATATGCCATCTAGATTCTCTCTTCCGCACAAAATGTGGGGTGCCCCTTGTGGCTAACCACAAGGCATGAATGTTGAGTTTATAAACCCAACATTCTATCCTTGAGTTTTCAATGTGGGACAAATTCTCACTCTATTTCACATCACACACTTTCGTTCATTTTTCAATATTTCTTTGATTTTTCTTCTCTTCTTCTTTTCTCGCCAACAATCCCCCACAGAATGAAATGTGTCCTAACTAGACAACAATATGAGAGAGAGAGCATATGAGATATGCATCAAGAGATGTGTCTTTTGGACTTGAACCTTCCGTAGTGAGACTATGTATTAAAAAAGTATGTGCCTTCCTTCTGTCGATATCCTTTAGCTACCAACCGAGCTTTGTACTTTTCAATAGTACCATCAGCTCTCAGCTTTCTCTTAAAGATCCATTTACAGCTTATTGGTTTATTCCCAGGAGGGAGATCAACCAACATCCATGTATTATTTTTCATTATGGAATCTATCTCATTATCGACTAATTCCTTCCAAAAAGGAGCCTCAGGGTTGGACATTGCCTCCTTATAGGTTTGAGGTTCGGCCTCCGTCAGGTATGTTAGAAACTCTGGGCCAAATGTGGTACTCATTTTAGCTCTTTTACTTCTTCTAAGCTCAGGTTTAGATTCTTCATCAATCTGAGCTCTAGAAAAACTTTCTTCTAATCATCGTTTGACATTTTGACTATGTCTTCCTTCTTTAAAAGGAAACACATTCTCAAAGAATTCTGCATTGACAGACTCCATTATAGAGTTGGTACTTATGTCAGAAATTTCTGACCTAATAACCAAAAATTTATATGCAGCACTGTTCAATGTATATCCAATGAAAACACAGTCTATCGTCTTAGGTCCAAGCTTTACTCTCTTTGGGAATGGTACTGTACCTTTTCGAGACACCCCCACACTTTTAAGATTTTATAGGAATGTAACTTTCCTTTCCACTCTTCATAAGGAGACTTGTTGGTCTTCTTATGTGAAATCCTGTTAAGTATGGTGTTTACTGTAAGTAAGGCCTCCCCCCCCACAAATTTTAGGGTAATCCAGAACTGTTCGCCATATCTTTCAAAGTTCTATTTTTCCTTTCGACCACCCCATTCTGTTGAGGAGTGTAAGGTGCTGTAGTCTGATGCACAATTCCATGTAGAGCACAAAATTCAGACAGCATAATGGATTTATATTCTCCACCTCGATCAGATCTAAGCACTTTGATATGTTTATCAAGTTATTTTTCAACTTCAGACTTGTATGTCTTAAACATATCGTATGTCTTAAACATATCCAAAGTCTCATCCTTTGAATGAAGCAGATATACATAGCAATATTTACTGAAATTATCAATAAATGTAACAAATATTTTCTACCTCCCCTACTAGGAGTTAATTTTAAATCACATAAATCACCATGTATTAAATCAAGTAGGCCATTCGTTCTCTCTACAGATTTAAATGATTTTCTTGCAAATTTAGATTCTACACATATTTCACATTTATTTCCTTTTTCTAGGTTAAATCTAGGTAGAAATTCTAAATTAATCATACATTGTAAGGAACGAAAATTAACATGACCTAATCTAGCTTGCCAAATATTATAAAGTTCAGCGAATATAAACGAAAGAAGCAGCAGAATTATTATTAATAATTGTAGGAGTTATAGCTGACACATTAAGTTTAAAACTATAACTCTTCCCAATAAACATCCCTCCCTTAGTCAGAATAAACTTGCCAGCATCAAAGACAAGCTTAAATCCACTTTCACATAAAAGAGATCCTGAAACTAAATTTTTACGAATTTCAAGCACGTGCAGGACGTCTAGGAGAGTAAGTTATTTTTCGGATGTGAATTTCAGCACAACCTTTCTCTTTCCCTTAACAGCAGCTTCTGAGGCGTTCCCTATATAGAGAACCTCATCTTTATCAACCTCAGCATATGTTGAAAATATGGTTCGGTCACTGCACACGCGCTTCGTAGCACCAGTGTCGACCCACCATTCCTTGGCGTCAGTGACCATACAGATCTCATAAATCATTGCACAGAGATCACCTATCTCTATCATATTTGTTTGGTTCGTTTTCCCGCTGTTACGGGTTTGGTTACTACCTTTTTGATCTTTCTTAAACCGTCAGTCCTTTGCTCTATGTCCGGATTTACCGCACACCCAACAACTGCCCTTAATGTGTTTATCTGAATTACTTTTTTGAGTATTACTCGTCGATATCTTCCTTTTCTTGTCCGGTGGACTGGATTTGTTTCCTTCTACCACATTAGCTTTCATTCCGTAGGTTGCCCACATCGCTTTCTTTTTCATTTTTCTAGCTGTCCTCCTCTATCCTCAGCCGAACAACAGATCCTCCATGCTGACCTCCTTACGTTTGTGCTTCAGATAATTCTTGAAATCTTTCCATGATGGCGGCAGCTTCTCGATGATGGACGTGACTTGGAACGGTTCATTCACGATCATCCCCTCGACCTTCATGTTGTTAAAGATGATCTGCAACTCCTCCACTTGACTGATTACCATGTTCTTATCATACATCTCGTATTTCAGGAATTTCCCGACAATAAATTTTTTCGTCCCGGCATCCTCCGTTTTGTATTTCTTTTCTAAGGCTTGCCACAGTTCCTTTACCGTCTTAAATGATGAGTAGACGTTGTAGAGAGTGTCTACCAAGCCGTTCAAGATATAATTTTGACAAAGGAAACCCGAATGGATCCAGGCTTCCCGTACAGATGCTAGTTCTTTCAATTGTCCTTCCATCGGTGCAGGAGGAATATCATCCGTCAACAGATGTGCTAGATTGAGAGTGGTCAGATAGAAGACCATCTTCTGTTGCCATTGTTTGAAGTCGTCCCCTTTGAATTTTTTCGGTCTCTCAACGTGCAGAGTTTTGATTCCAGCAGATTGTTCCATAGTTATTGTCTTTAGATTGTTGTGAGTAGAGATGGAACAATATACTTTTATTAACCAACGATTACAAGGAAATATGGAACGATTACAACGTAATTGCAACAGAATCGATTACAACAAAATTTATTTGATCTAATAAACAAATAAAACGAAAAAATGATTACAGCAAAATTAATACGAAAAATACGATGTAGATCGAGGATTGCTCGAAAGCAATGTCCTAAAGACAATAATCGTCCTCCATAGGGTGCTTGGAGACTACGAAGAATCGTCTCTGCAGGATAGAATGATCTATGGCAGAGTACAGCAACCAATTACTCTGATCCTCACAAAACTCCTTTTCTGTTTCTCTCAATGTGCAGGATGTTTAGTGTTTGAGTGTTATTGTGTTCGTCTACATTTTTTTAAACGAAGCTAATGATGCCTTATTCTATATATAACGTTCAAAGCTTAGAGAGAAAGCCAAACGTGTAGATAAACTAGAATCAGATTTTGTGGACATAATGGAGATATTTTAAATATTTTCTGCAGATGATTATAGATTTTTTTAGAGATATTTACTTCCTCTCCAAATAAATCAAAGAAAATTTATCCAAAAATAAATCTTTTGATCGAACCGAACCGAGACGGTCGGACGGCGGCAGCACCCGTGTCAAGGGAGGACCATGTGCCATCTAGGTTCTCTCTTCTCCACAAAATGTGGAGTGCCCCTTGGGGCTAACCCCAACGCATGAATGTTGAGTTTATAAACCCAACATTCTATCCTTGAGTTTTCAATGTGAGATAAATTCTCACTCTATTTCACATCACACACTTTCATTCATTTTTCAATCTTTCTTTAATTTTTCTTCTCTTATTCTTTTCTCTCCAACAGAGATGTCATCGTACCTTTGAATTTAAAGAGCGCGTCATAGTAATCAGGGTAAAATACGTGGTTGTTTTCTATAATTTATCATTGCCACAATATTGGTAATTCGATTACGATGGGAGGAATATTTGAAAAAAAATCAAGGTTGCCGTAGCCAATTTGAGATTTGGGAAGAACTTTTGTTTTTTAATTTTTCAAAGCTCAAATTTCATCAGAGAAAAACAAGTATAATTTGACTCGTAAAGTAACAACAAAAGGGGGCGTCCCACTTCTCATAACTAGAGGATATATCAAAAAGTAAAATCTTATTCTTACTATATATTATATATTTATATCTCTACTATATATAAAGTGTAGAAATTGAAAAAATATTCTTGGACAATACTAGCTTTAATTATTTTTAAAATTTTCTACATTATCCTTACAATGTACTTATTATTCCAATTATTCATATGAAATATTTTTTTAACTATTTTGTAATGTTTATTATCTCAATTGTTGATATGAAAAGTTTACTTTGTTTAAATTATAATTTTTAAATATTTTTCTCCTCATTTTTAATTTAAAATCTTAAAAGACTAATTATAAGCGAAAAATAAGTTTCAAATTAACTCAATAAGCAAAAAATGACTAAAATTAACCTAATACTATTTAAGTGAATATTGTTTTACATTTTTACATGTGTACTAATATAATGAGCACTGAAAATAATAGTAAAAAAAAAAATTTCATTGATCAAATGAATTGTAACGACATATATTATTTTGTTTTACTATAGATAAAAGTGAGTAAAATTGGTTTTGTACAATCTTATCCTCACATTATTATTAATTTTTTAAATTATCTCTAACTCAGTATTAAATGATATCATAGCTATTAAGTTTTTAATTGATTAATTAATGGACATTATTTTCTTATTTCAAGTTAGATACTTAATAAATCTTTTTACATTACATTTTATAATAAAAATTATGATTAATTGCAACAATATATCTATCTATACTATATATAGGAGTGTGGAAGTTAGATAAATATTTTTGGACAATATTACCCTTAATTATTTTTTGAATTTCCTACATTATCCTTGCAATGTACTTATTATTCCAATTATTCATATGAAAGAGTTGTTTTTAACTATGTTGTAATATATTATTATCATAATTGTTTATATGAATTTTTTTAACTATTTTGTCTAAATTATAATCTTTGAAAGAAGTTTTCTCCTCATTTTTAATTCAAAATATCTTAAACGACTAATTAAAGGACTAATTGTAAGAAAAAAAATGTCTCAAATTAACCTAATATTATTTAAGTGAATATTTATTTTTTGTCAATTTCATGTGTACTAATATCATGAGCTCTTAAAACAAAAGTGAAAAAGAAAATTACATTGATCAAAGGAACTATGTGTATAACTTTATCCTCACATTATACTATTACTAAATTTTTTAAATTATCTCTAACTCAGTATTAAATGACATCATAGTTATTCAGTTTTAATTGATTAATTAATAGATATTATTTTTTATCTCAAATTAGATACTTAATTAATCTTTTTACATTATATTTTATAATGGATATTATGATTCATTGTAACAATAAAACACATAGTATATAAAAATGATGCATAGTGAATGAAAAAAAAAACTTCTGAAAAAATTTGATAAAAGATGGAAATAAATTACAATAAAATTTGTGTAAAATGCATTAATTTAGACAAATTTTATAAATATTTTTAAATTAAGCTCCCAATGAAAATGTATATATTAAAAAAATAATTTTATATATGATAATAATACTTATAAAACTTATATTTACGTGCAACACATATCTTAAAACTAGTATATATAAATATGGTTAAAAGGGGAAAACATTTTTTGACAGAATTCTATGAAATTCTTTAATTATTCTTCATTAATGTTAAGATTAAATATTGATATTTTTAAACTAAATTATTAACTTAAATTCAATTACATTATCATTTATGAAATGAAAATAAGTCGAATGAAAAAAAGTAAAAAAAAGAAGAGAAAATGTAAATTTATTAGCTAAAACGTGTAATTAAATACAAAGAAAAATCTCTTTGACACCCTTCTGAATTTTTATCCTTCAAAGCTCCTTAAAATATAGTATAATTTAAGATTTTCATATATTTTTTCATTTAATATCCAAATAATAATTTATTTATAAATCATTTGTAAAATTAATTTTTTTATAATATTATGCAAATAGAATCATAAAATATCCATAAGATGAATTTTGATTAATTTGAAGGTTTTTTTGTCAAAAGTTAAATATATTAACCAAAGAAAATAAAGATACACAATACAATGGGCATACATCAGGAAAACAACAAGCCAAGGAAAACAACTTATGAAAAATAATCTAGAAAAAACCTAGATCCATCTATCAATGTCAGAAATTAAGGTTATTTTTAGGTCAAGAGTTATTTATTTGTTGGAAACTTATAGAATTAAATATTATATAATATTTTTATATTATTATAACGTGGAATTTAATATAAATGAATTGAGACAAATATTATTTAAAAAGATGAATTATCTCTTAATATGATAGAATCTAAAAAAGTGACAAATAATCATTTCTTATATTATTCAAATGGTAATTCTATATAGGATAATTTTAACAATATTATTAATAAGTTAATGTATTTATTATTACTATTAGTTTACTTTAAATCTAAGACAAGTAGGGTTAGCGCAGTTGGTTAAATCCTCACACCCATACATTACAGATTGTGGGTTCAAGTCATATTCTCTAAATTTCCCCTAAGAATTTGTAATGTAATTTTGACAAAACAAATTATTTTAAATTTAGACTTACGATCATTTTAAAAAATAATAAATTTATTTCAACATTATTATTCATTTCAAATTTTACCTATATTTTAACTTACTTAACACGTGCGAAATACATAATTTTTTATTAGTTACACTTACATTACGGGTGCGCTACGAAAAGATAGTAGATTTTAAAATTAATATGAAAAAAACAAAAGGGAAATGAATTGAACAAAAGATCAAATAAATAGCAGGTTTATTGACGAATTTTTTAACTATCAAGAATCGTTTAAGAAAGAAGAATAATGTCATTGACGATTTATTACCACGACAATGTTTCTACTTTT
Organism: Datisca glomerata; assembly: GCA_003255025.1. Lineage (NCBI taxonomy): Eukaryota > Viridiplantae > Streptophyta > Magnoliopsida > Cucurbitales > Datiscaceae > Datisca > Datisca glomerata. The sequence continues at coordinate 139,320 of QANY01008461.1, forward strand.
CCGTCAAATGAACATCCTACTAGCATTAAAAATATGAAAAAGTCTTGTAACACTCTTATAGTTTACTTAAAAAACATAAATACACATTCTAGTTTAAAAAATGATTCAGACCCTCCTTTAAAGTTTATTTTTGGTGACAAAAAAATCTAAAACTATTATATTACATACTAACAATGTTAAATTATTTTATAATACCAAAATTACCCTTAGTTTTCTCGGTTCTCAAAACTAAATGATTGTTTTTTCTACCCGGGGACCCCTTGTAGCTTGCTTGAAAAACACATACACCCTTCTGATTTGAAAAAAATAAATAGGTCTAGTCTATTATAAATGTGTTGGTTTCAGTGCGCTATGAATAAAACACAATTGATCGACCTTATGACTCACACCTAATATTTGACTCGACTCAACATATTACCCGAACCAAACCAAAAGACCAAAATTAAATTAAGGACTAAATGCATCACGATTATTCAATCTAGAGAAATCCCTAGACGCCCAAACTTGTTGCTGCAGTGGTAATTTCGGTGTGGTCAGAAACAATGACATTATATCATTAAATATCCGAAAAGAGAAGAGTGTTCAAAATAAGAAAATAGTGTTTTGATGGGGAGCATAGATAATGTGTTTGATTTGGCGGGTTTACTGAATGATATAATAAGTGTCTTAGAGAAAGAGTTTTGGCAGATGATTGAAGTTTTAGGGAAGAGGAAACATAAAAATTCAGTCCCTCTTAAAGCTTATTATTATAACAAATATGAAAAGCTTCTGATTTTTTATTACATGACCAAGCTTATATGCTTTGTTTCATGGTGAGTTTTTCTTCTTATTTTTAACAAATGAATTGTTCAATTCAATATAGTTATGTCCCAAATACATAGTATTATTCGCAAAACCCCGCAAAGAAGGCTAGTACACAAGACATTCATTTGCAAAGGAGTTGGGGTTTTTCTTCTTCTTATCAAATGTATGGTTAATTACGCACTATTTTCTTTCGTTGGAATTGAGTAACTACTTGTCAGACTAATATTTGGTAGTATTTCGAGCTCCATGTTGGTTAAATGATGTTTCTTTTATGTGCATACAGTTAATGCCTCTTTCTTGCAGCTTTTGAACATTTGAGTAAGTGCCATATTCGTCCTAAAATCAACAGTTTTACTACGCATCTCGAGGCTTCTGTTGAGGTTGTCAACATTATGGTGTTTGAACAAACAAAATTTCACAATATATGTGATAAGATTTAGACCTAAAATTTCGTCGAAGAAAATATATAACGAGAATCGTATGATCAACCAAGCAGTTATGAAGAAGAGACCAATCAGACGAAAGTACATGGTTTGTTAATGTGATAATCCAAAGAGAAGATAATCAAGACTATTGGATTGATTAGACGGTCAAGATTTACTTAAGTTGTTAATGTTGAAAAGTTAGATCTTAGTGAAATATTTTGTTGATCCTATTTCAGATAGAATTAGATAAGTTGTATCAGATTTTGTGTAAGTGATTGAAGGCCTATAAATAGAGGCATATGTAACAACATACAAAGAAAAACACAGACCTCTGCAAAATACAAGAGAATATTATAGTTCTTCTTGTAGTTTTTCTTCCCTTTAAAGCTTTCCACGTAAATCATGATGTCTCTACTCTCATTTTCTATCTAAATTATTATATTTATTATTCTTTCGTAAATGGTCCCTCATACCGAAAAAATCTTTTACACTTTGGTGGTTTCATTGAGAGATGAGAAAAAACTCAAGAAATCCCTTCCAAAAAGCTCAAAACCAAACTAAAAGCCACATCAACAATGGAACTGGAAGCGGAACGAGTTGGAAGCAGAAACGGAATGGTAATACGGAATCAGAAACGGAAAAACGGTTGAGAACGAGTTTAAAAAAATTAATGTTATTCGTCGGGGATCGAATCTAGAAAATTGATGTAATGGCCTCCGTCGTCACCAACCGCGAGAGACAATATCGTAGCCAATGAAACATCACCACTGCAGAAGGTTCGACCAAAGAAACAAAAAAGGAAGGAAGGCAGAATTTCAGAACAGAAAAATCAAGTAAAGAAAGGTCAAGTAACGAAAGGTCGAGTAAAGAAAAGTCAAGTAAAGGAAGGCCGAGTAAAGAAAGATCGAGTAAAGAAAAGACAAGAAAAGAATGACCAAGCAAAGGAAGGCCAAGCATAGAAGACCACACTAAAACCTCTTAGAATGGAAAAGTCAAGAAAACTGCCATTTCAGAACGGGAAAGCTGCCACTTCATTTTAGAATGGAAAAGCCAAAAAAATAGTCATTCAAATTTTTAGAACGGAAGGCTATGACGTGATAGTCCTTCAAATGGACTTTATGCAGAAAATAAAAGATGTACAAACATTGGGAACGAAAATGTCTTAACAACAGAAGCAATAAAGGGAAATAAATGGAAATTGAAATGAAAAAAGATGGAAGAAAAATTACATGGTGAGTCATATAATTATAAAGATATGGAAGTCTGCTTCATAGAGAATTTTACGGAATTCAAGTTGGGCCCCGGATCAAGAGTATGGTAGTCTTGGTACAGGAAAGTAAACTTAATCACATATTCTAAATTTAATTTTTTTGAACGAATTAAATAGACTTACATAACATTTTATATATCGTTAGAAAGATATAGATATCTACTTCTTAAAGAATTTTTCAAAACTTGATTTGGAGCTCTTGAGCGAAAGTTATGACAATTTTCATTAATGATATACAGTAAATAGATTATGCAGAACCTTAAATTCAGAAATTAAACTGAATTTTACTGGGTGCCAACTACATGACAAATCTTGTATCAACAGAAAGATACGAAAATCTACTTTGTGAAGAATTTTACAGAAATCAATTTGGAACTCCCGATCAAAAGTTATGGCAGCTCTCGTTGGTGCTATTTAGGAAAGTATACATATGAAGGCCTTTCAAACTTAATTTTTAAAATGTATAAATTTAGACCAGAAGGAACTAAGAGCGTAAGTTCTTCGTAGAGGCAATTCATAAGTCCTACTTTTAGAATGAATTAAGAGTGTAAGTCTTTGGGAGGGGCAATTCATAAGTTCTACTCCCAAAAGGAACTAAGGGCGTGAGTCCTTAAGAGGGGCAACACATAAGTCGTACTGTCAAAAGAAATTGAAACATAAGCGGCGATGGACAAAGGATGAGAGCAAAAGAAAGAGAACGAACAACTCAGTAAAAAAAGAAGGAAAAGAATTTCAGAATAGTAGTTCAGACCACAAAAAGAAAAAAGAAAGGAAAAGAATTTCAGAACAGAAATTCAGCCAGAAAAGAAAAAAGAAGGCAAAGAATTTCAAAACAGAAATTTGGCAGAAAAGAAAAAAAGAAAGGAAAATAATTTCATACCAGAAAAGAAAAAAGAAAGGAAAAAAATTTCAGTCGGCAGAAGAGAAAAAAGAAAAGAAAAGAATTTCATAACAAAATTTTAGACCAGAAGAGAAAAAGAAAGGAAAAGAATAAAATTCTTCATCTAGGGCAGTAAAAGTAAAACAGTAAGAAAAGTTCAAAACTAAAATTGATTTTACTTAACTTCTATTAACGGTCTACTAACAGAAGTTAACAGAAGTTTGACACATGCGTTGCATGTGCCTTTCATGGTTATTTTTTATGAAAATTTTAACAGATGAGTATATTTTATAGTTTGGTCAAAATATAGACATATAAAAATATGAAAAAAGTATAAGGGTATAGTTTAAATTTTGGCCGAAGTATAGGGGTGTATTTTAAATTTTAACTTTAAAATTTGTATCCACATGAGTGAATGGGAACAGAAGGAAGAAATTGTAAGAATCCATTTTAGCTTCACTTTGATGTGGACCATCTGATCTTCGATTGAAGCCAAAATTTGATTTTTGAAAGGGGGAATTTGGAGTGCTGTGTATCTGTTCAAATTTACATCAATTTCATAATAAGTTTGTAGGATTTTCCGTCTGTGACGAATCGCTGGCGTTCGCAGTTCATTAAACCAAGAATTTTTTTTTGTAGGTATTCATCTGGCTTACATATTAAGCTCATAACTTTTACACTTTCTAATTTTGCCTCTTGAAATGGACAAATACACAAAATAAAAAAAGATTAAATTAACGGTAGGTGTGAACACAGTTCGGTTAGTGGCAAAAACCTGAACCGAACTGAAACATTCGGTTTGGCTATCTATAGAACCGAACCGAACCGAACCTTGAAGATTAGAAGAACTGGACCGACCTGAACCATGAGTTTTGGTTCGGTTCAGTTCGGCGGTTCGGTGACACCTGTTTTTCATTATTTTTTTCTATAAAAAATGCAACCTGAAATAATAAAATCTGGAACTTTCTCAACCTAAAATCTGAAAAACCACACAAATCTATCACAAATTCACCCTAAAAATAGTAAAATAACCCTAAAAACAGTAACAAATTCATCATAATTCACACAAATCTTAATAAAAATTTTAACAAATTCATCATAGATTCATAAATCACACAAATGAATCTGATACCAGTTACAACTCACAATTATACCAGCTACAACATAACAAACATACACAAATAAAGAGTAACTCTCAAGTTCTAATCCATTAAAAGACAACATTGTCACAAAAAAAATGACTAACTAAAACCATAGGTTCTTCAATCTTCAATCTCCAATCATGACACAAATCATGTCCGCCAACACAATATCATACCTTCGTGATCCCAGTCTTAGCATACTCTATTAAAAAAATCTTGAAAAAAATTAAGCTTGTAGAATATATTCTTTGTAAGTAAAAAAATGTTATAAATAACGTAAAAACTGAGTTACCTTCATTAAGTTCAACACATTCTTGTATTATCTCATTACGATTAATAATATTCACCGGTTTACTCATGATCCATTTTTTGCACAAATAAGAACTTTAATTATTTTTAGAGCCAATGAACTAGGGATTGGATCCACCATACGACCACCGGTACTAAATGCCGACTTAGATGCATTTGTGGAGATAGGAATTGCCAAGACATCTCTAGCTATAAGGCTGGGAATTTCGTATCTTGAAGAGTTTACTTTCCACCAATTAATTATATAGAAACTCCCATCATGTTTCAGACAATGCTCTAACAAGTATCTCTCGATCTCATTCCTAACTTCCAAGTTATCTTTCTTGAGCATGGCCTTATCAAATCCCATATCAATATTAAATGGTTCTTGAATATCATCATCAATTCCAACTTCCTTTTCAACTGATTGTGGTGGTTGTCCAACATTTTGCACTTCTTGTTTCAAATCAACCTTAAATTTGACTTTGTACTCCTCATATAATCTCTCCAAAGTAGACACCACCTTCTTTTTCATATCAGCGGCAACATCACGCTCATACATAACTTCACCACAAATATTGCACATATCTCATTTTATAACATGGATCAAGAACAACCGCTACATACAACATATAGTTTACCTTTTTAGACCATCCCTAATATTTGTCACACCTAGCTCTCATGCTACTTACTATTTTTCTAAAAAAAATTGTTAGATGTGGAATAAGTTTGGATAATGCTTTCTATCAAGCAACCCTCATTAAAATACCTATTCGCGGTAACACTTAAAGAACCCAAAAATCCTCAATGTTACTTCATAGAAAACTTTTAAAAAATTGATAAACACGTGAGCATTATCCCAATTGTCATCCTCGGGAGGACCAAGCTTCTTCTCATCTCCATGGAGCTCCAACGAATAATTTGCATCTTGCTCTCTAAGCCTCTCAAATTCCTTTTGAAACATTTCAGCCGCCTCCAACATTAAATAAGTGGAATTCTATCTGGTGGTAACATCTTGAGAAACTATACAACTTGTAGTTATTTTTGTAGCCTTAATACAAGTCTTAAACTTTTGAAATTGAGAAGGAGAAGACCTCACATATTTTACCGCATTGCGGATTCAAACGATGGAGTCATTGAGGTCCTTTAAGCTATCATGCACAAAATATGTGCATTACACTAACATACATAAATTCCCCATCCAACACATGTCCATTACAATTTCAAATCATTTTTCTCAAATAATTGATCGTAGCATCATTGGCACTTGCATTATCAATAGTGATTATGAAAACCTTTTCAATACCCCAATCAAGCAAGCAATTCTCAATATCCATACCAATCGACTCCCCTTTATGCTTAGCAATTGGACAAAAATTAATAACCCTTTTACGCAATTTCCAATCATCATCAATAAAATGTGCAGTGAGCACATATAACTGAGATTTTGCACTGATGTTCAAGTATCAGTGGGAAGACACAACCTATGATTTTTACTTGAGAAAGCCTTTTTCAATTTTTCTTTCTCCCACATAAATACTTTAAAGCAATCTCTAGCAACAATCATCCTAGATGGAATAACAAACTTAAGTTGCATCATATGAAAAAAAACTCACAAAACCTTTCACCCTCTACCACCTTAAAGGATAATTCATCCTTGATGATCATTCTAGCAAGCAACATCCTACACTTCTCAGCATTAAAAGACATACTAGATATTGTAAAAGTATTGTCACTCACTCCCTCACTACTAGTGGGATTAGTAAGAACTAATATTTTTTGCTTTGGGTCAACAAACATTTTAAGGTTTTCTTGCATCTTTTCAAGTGCGTTCGCAAACTAGAAGTGCCATTAGCACTAGGATATGTCATAACATGTTTACAATGGTTACAACTAGCTTCTAATCATCAAAATCACCAGCTTTGATTTTGATAAAATCATTCCAAACTTCAGAAGGCTATCGGTTAATTTTTCTCTAACCTGAATCATGCTTTGGTGGCAATGAGAAATTTGCATCAACTTTCATTCCACCGTCAGCATCTTCGGTATCAACATTAGACATCTACTAATGAGAAAACAAAATAAATCAGACTAATCAATATAGAAAAATTAAAACAAAATAGAGAAACTAACACAAAACTAATCAATGTACATAAATATCAAAGAAACTTTGAACTAATCAGAACTAAGAACTAATTAAGAATAATATCAAACTCTGAACTAACAATATAACTAACAAATCATGTAACTAAGAACTAACAATATAATTGACAAATCATGTAACTAAGAACTAACAATATAACTGATAAATCATGTAACTAAGAACTAACAAATCAACTAATAAGAACTAAAAATTAATTTCAACTAATCAAAACTAAGAACTAATTTTAAGTAATCGGAATAGAACTAATTTAAACTAATCAGAACAGAACTAATTTCAAGTAATCACTAATTTGAACAGAACATAACTAATTTAAAGTGATCAAAACATAACTAAGAACTAAATTCAACTAATCAAATCTAATTTGAAATCAGAATTAATTTGAAATCAGAACTAGTTTGAAATCACAACTAAGAAATCAGAACTAAGAAATCATGTAACTGACGTTGAAGAACCAGAGATAAAACTTACCCTTGATGAAGGAGAAAGACGAGATAGGAGAACTCCGAGGAAGGAGAAACCGAGAAACTCAACTAGCCGATGGAGGAGAAGAGCCGAGGAAGGAGAGAGCCAAGAAATTAGAACATTAAGGCGACGAGCGATGATTACAGTCACAGAGGAGAACTGGAGAAGAAGGGCGAAGCTTCAGCGATTTGTGATTCGCAATTAAGGGCAAGGGAAAGGATGTAGTATGACAAAAGGGAAGAGAAATAAAAATGAGACCTGACCCTAAATTTTTTTGCTTATATATTGTGGGTTTGATCAAAACGACGTCATATTGAAGGTAGTAGTTCAAAAATACATAAAGGTTATAAAACGACATCGTTTTACATTATAAGTTTCGGTTCGGTTCAGTTCAAAAACTGAACTTTTTCTTAACAGAACTGAAACTTCGGTTCGGCATTTCTGCGCAGCGGAACTGAATCGTGGGAATTTAAAGAAATGACTATTTTCGGTTCGGTTCAGTTCGGTTTGAATTTGAACACCCCTAACTAACGGCGAGTTAAAGATTTTGGTCAGAGGGTTAATTGTGAATGAAAAATAAAGTTGAGGGTTATAAATGACTAAATTAAAAGTTTAGGATTATAAATGACAGTAACTATAAAGTTCAAGGTATAATTTATAATTATTTCAATAAAATACGGTGTTTACAATTTGTTTCCATCTATTGTCAATTTTAAGTCTAGTTCCCTTAAGGAAAATTCTATCAACGATTAGAGGCGGAGCTATAGAGGGACCAAAGGGGCACGTCCCCCCTAACTTTGTCAACTTTTCCTAATTTTTATTAACTCTACTATATTAAAAGGCACTTAAGGGAGAATTTTTGTATTTTCCTTTATACCCTTTAAACCCTATTAAATATAATATAAATTAATTTTTTTATTATTTAAGTCATTTAAACTCTCGTCATACTAAGTAAAATAATTATTTTATTTACTGAATTAAAGAGTTGCATCATTATAAATTAAGTACATCCAATAAAGTATTCATTTAAACAAAAAAATATAATAATCATGGAGACTCTAAGTATCATAAATATATTATTCGTTATTTATTAAATTTGAGAGTTGCATCACTATAAATTAGGCGCATCCAACCTAGGTTGGCACCTACATATTTATCAATCATTTGCAACAATCTCAAAAATTACCCCTTCCCCCTCTCCGAGCTAGCCTTGTTAAAACCTTTACCGGAGAACCCTCATTAGGGAAAACCTAGAAAATGAAATAATTCGATATTTAACCCATCATTTTCTTTAATTCAATATTCCGTTTCAAAAAATTTATAAAGTTGTAATATATGAGGAGTAGAGATAATGTTATTCATTTTAAATTTCATTCTTTGTTGAAAAATAATATTTTTTTTTAATTTATATCTAATTAAATACATCTATCTGGGGAATATATTATTTAAGATACATAATATTTTAACAAGAGTTATCTTGATCTATTGATAATGAGTGTGGTTTGTAAGGAAGATGTTAATGGTTCAAGCTCCAATACATACACAATTTTCTAAAATTTTAGATAAAGAGAGAATGTCACAGGCCAGGCTTAACACCCAGTCCGGTCGAGCCGGGCTCTAAGCCTGAAATGTGAGGCTCGTAAGTGACTGAACTTGGCCCCTGAGCCTGAACCAACCCGATACTGTTCATACACGGGTCGAGCCGGTTCAGGCCCGCCAGACCTTACGGGCCGGGCTTAACACCCGATCTGGTCGGGTCAGGCTTAACACCCGATCTGGTCGAACCGGGCTCTAGACCTAAATGTGAGACTTGTGAGGGCCTAGACTTGACCCACAGACTTAAACCAGTATGGTACTGTTCATACACGTGTCGGACCATAATTTAATAGCACGACTCAACCAATTTCACATACTGAACTAGTCAAATTGCTTTTAACTAAAATAGTAAAATCACATTCCCTATACCTAACCTTTCTTACTTTTGTACCCTAAATCTAAATATAGTAATTAGGTTGCAGCCTTTTCCTATTTCTCACTCTTTCTCACTCTCTCCCAAGGTAACTCACTCTCTCCCAACGTAACTCTCTCTCTCTTGGCATCTTTTCTATAATTTTATTCTTTAATTTGTGTTAGAATTTGTGTCTTTCGACTTGAATGTCATTGCATTGAATAAGTCTCTTAGTTTTTTTATATGTTTGATTTTTTATTAATGTATCATATTTTTTTTATCAATTATGTATTAAAGAAAAACATTGAACTTATACACGCAACTGTTGTTAAAGTAGCAACTAAAAAGAATAAATAAATAAAAACTGTAAACTTTAATTAGTATGTTAGTTTATTATCATTTGATATTTTATTAAATTCATAATTATTGTTTACGATTTTGTTTATTGTACTTTATTAAAAAAAATAACTATCGTGGCCACCCATTGAAAGAAACTGCTTGTCAAGGTAATATTTTATTTTTTATTGTAAGTGTACCTGAATCAAAATTGTAGATCCACGGCTGTCAAGAACCACAATTGATATTAGTTAATTGGTCTCTTCCAATTACGTGATCTTGGACTCTTCCAATTACGTGTTCTTTACGAAGCACGAAAGTTGAAAAGTAGTCAGACAAAGGAAAGAAGAAAAGAAAATAAGACAGAAAAGTAGCCTGAACGAATGAGAAAGAAGGAAGTATCATCCCACAAAACAAGAAGGGTAAGAGAATTATTAATTTAACTAATTTTGTTTAATGAATTTCATATGGGCTAGAGTTAGAAAGAGACTTCACCCATTGACTATAATATCAACTCTTCACAAATTTTGTCTTAAAAAACATTTCAAATCCTAAAACACAGACTAAACAGTACGTGTATTTTATTTATGTAATTTATGGGATTCCAGCATCTCTTAGATTTAACTATAAACACAGTCAACGCTCTCTCTACCATGTGTCCTTGTGATATAATGTTAGAGAGGGAGAAAGAATCTCACATAAACAACGATCGAAGTGGGAAGTTTGAGACTTAAAAACTAGAAGCATGACTCTTCCTCGTCAGGGTGTTTTTTAAGAACAAAATTATCTGTGATGTGTCGGCTAGATTCATGTGATACAATAACAGTTAACGTAGTTTATGGAAACTTCATAGTAACTCTTATGAGAAGCACAATTTACCCCTTAGTTGCAGGACTAGCGTAGAGAGAGAAAAACCTCACATCAATTAGTGATGTGGGGGTGGGAGCAAGATTTTCCTCGTAAGGGCTCTTCAATTAAGAATATGAAAAAAATATTGAACTTATAGTTTGTTTAAAAAACACATACACTCGTTATAGTTTAAAAAAAAGATAAATAGGTCTAGACACATACACTCATTCCTCGAATATGTGTTTGTGTTTTTAAACGAACTATATGAGGTGTCAAAGTACTTTTTTATTTTTTTAATCTACATCAAAGTAAATTTTTAATCCACTCAAAGTTTATTGTGTTTATTATTTTCTACTCATTCGAACGAGAGGATTTTGCAAGTATATGAGTTCAACTCTTGTAATGTTATAATTTTTTACATAAAATTTAATTGGGGGATTTGGGGTTTAACAGTAATGTTTCTTACTCTTTTCATTTTCTCTTTCTTTTGCTACTTTTCCTTTCGTTTTCCTTTCAATTTCTTTACTTCCATTTCTCAAGTAACCTATGATCGTAGTTTTCTCTGTAAAACAAAAACTAAGGAGAGGTTTTTTCGATTGATTATACCTAATAAAAAAATTATTCGGCGACATTCCACCTGGGCTTAAGCACCTGACAAACTTCCGACTCTGTATTTGAGACACAATGAGCGAACTAGGACTATGTCTAAATTGAACAACTCTTTCATTAATAAAAGATACAAATTCTCTATGAAGAAGGGCAGATAAGCTCTCCATCGACATGTAATAAAAAAGAAGTTTTTCATCTCTGCTATAATAATAAGCCTTAGGAGGAACTGAATTTTATGTTTCATCTTCCCTAAAACTTTCACCTTCTCCCTAAACTCTTTCTCTAATACACTTATTATATCCTTTAGTAAATCCGCCGAATCAAACACCTTATGTATACCCTACCTTCCAAAGAAAAAATACTATGTTCTTGTTTTGGCTACTCTTCCCTTTGCGGATACTCACTGCTTATGTTGTCACTACTTTCGACTATACCAAAATTATCACTAGAGGAACTGGTTAACCAGTTAAGCTTTCTCTAAATTGAATAATCGCGATGTGTTTAGCCCTTTTAATTTTGATCTTATGGTCGGTCCGGATAATATGTTGGGGCGGGTTAAATGTTGGGTGTGAGTCATAAGTTTGGTCAATCGAGGGTGTTTAGGTTATTTCACCCCAAAACTAACGCATTTATAACATACTAGATCTATGTATCTTTTTTCAAACTAGAAGAGATGTACATATCTTTTAAGTAGACTACATGGGGTGACAGGTGAAAAAAGTAATTTTTAATTTTGAGAATCGGGAAAATTAAGGTAATTTTGGTATTATATGACAATTTAATGCCGTTAGTATGTAATTTAATGATTTTGAATTTTTCTACCACTGAAAATAAACATTAAGGGATGTTTAAATTATTTTTAAAATTAGAATAAATATTTGTGTTTTTTTAAAAAATTACAGAGAAAATGTCGAAGCACCATTTTAAGATAATCATGAGACTCATATTTTCAAAGTAGACAATACTCCTGTACATAGAAAGACATAAAACCTACTAATTACCAACTTCTCTATTACGTATGTTTGTGTAATAATACATTTTACCATTCTGTCCTTTTGAACTTAGCACGGGTGAAATTTTTGTATTGAATCCTCGAACCGAACTAAATTGAAAATTATCGGTTCGGTCGATTTTTTATATGTAGGCTCGATTCGTCAAAATTAAATAACTGAAATTTCAGTTCGGTTTAAAATTTTAATAGTTTTTGAATCGAATTGAACCAAACTGAATCTTTAATTTTTTATCTTTTATAGATAATTTCATATAACTAAGCCGAAATAAAATTTTAGTTTTATATTATCTTTTTCCATAATATCGGTTGAAAATGCTTTATAATTTTTATTTTTATTACTATTACTCAACCGACCGAACCGAATCATGAATACCTCTAAACTTAGATGTCTTCTTCTTGACCAAGAAAACTTAGACGTCTTCTTGGTAATATTATTCCCAAACTAGGTCACATGGTGGGAGCGTCACATAGAATTTTATTTTTTTACTTTGTTCACAAAGTAAATATTTACAGGTATTTTATTTTTGAAAATTTAAAATTTAAAATATTATTAAATTATATAAAATTAGTAGTGTGTAACATATATGTATAAACGTTAATGTATATTATTATAATCATCACTATCTCACAATAATGATAAAGATAACTACAATAATAAATACTAAAGTAGAATAATTGTCATATGACCTAAAATATATCACATTCTAATTTTACTTTTATCTGTCTACATAGTAATCTAACCGTAATTATTTCTTACAAAAAAGTACTAATTTTAATTTCCACAACTCATAATATATAACATACATATATGGTAAATAATGAAAGTGCCAACAAAATAATAACATAATAATATTTTAATGTGGTTCAATCAATTTACTTACATCCACGATTATCATATTATCATCACTAAACGTACCACAAAATGATATAAAACCTAAACCAAATCTAAGCTAAACACATACGAAATTATACCTTAAAAACCATAACTAGTTTAGACAAAAATCACAACTCTTCGATCATACTTGAACAACCCAGTAGCTTGAAAACCGATTCAACACAATGTCACTAGCAAAGTCCTCTTGCTAAGCTTCTCAATATCATGGAGTTTATCATCCTGTATAGAGCTCTTTTCTTTCATTTTAAGACTATCATTTATCTTTTAAGATATAGTCTCTCACCACACGATACTTTGTATGGTAGAGCAACCTCTCACATTTTATTGAAATAGGATCCCGAAACTTTACTAATATCTCATATGCGCTATTCAAAATGACTATCTCATTTGATACAAAATATTATAAAATATGTTTCCTAAAACAATCTCATAAATAATATATTTGCTCACCAAAAAAGTTGAGTCGCCAAATTTGACCACAATATTGCACAAAATATTCTACATTTGACAAAAAATGTAGAATTGGAGTTGGACCCGTCTATTTGATTAGACAAAGGAAAAAAAATGATTTTTTGTCTTTTTTCTACCACCTATATATTATATTTAAAAAATTTAAGAGCGTTGAAATTGATTAAATTTTAAGTGATCAAATATTTTGATAAATATTTATAAGTTGATTGTTTATGAATTAAAATGATTTGATAGATAAACTTATAAATGATTATCATAATATTTTATTACTTAAAATTTAATCAATTATTTAATCAGTATAGAATTACTCATTTGAATCAATCTACTGTTAGTGACTATTACTTTTTTTCAAAGGACAGCTTAAATAAATAATTGACAATTTAAATTAATTATCCGTACATGACAAAACCTCCACAGAAGTTACAGAAACAATAATGTTCACGTTCTCTTCCAAAATGGATCCCTCCTACCTATTGCGTTCTCAACAAAGGATTTATGTTTCTAAAATCGTGACCGTCCATGAAAAAATAGACGGCCACGATCATCTCAATACGTTTATTAAGATGATGAGATAATTTTTCAATGTTTTTTATTTTCCTTTTTGACTGTTTTATCTTTTTTGATATTAAATCTGGATTGATCTATTCTTAAAATGAACGGTTAAAATTTAACAAGATCTCACCAATTCTAAGAAACATGAAAGCATCCTAATCCACTCTCTTCACCTTATTTTGCTAAATATAGAAATAAAAAACGAAATTCCCAACCATCGACTTCATTATAAATCTATCACTCTCTCCTGATTACCTTACCCTAATCACTACTGCATGTTCAATCTAGTCTCTTGCTTTCCAACTATGGAAGAAGAAGTAGCTGTTAAGCCCCATGCAGTCTGCATAGCACTCCCTGTTCAAAGCCACATTAAGGCAATGCTAAAGCTATCAAAGCTTTTACACCACAAAGGCTTTCACATTACCTTTGTCAACACAGAGTATAATCACAAAAGACTTCTTAAATCTAAAGGCTTCAGTTCCTTCTCTGGTTTGCCTGATTTCAGATTTGAAACTATCCCAGATGGACTTCCACCTTCAGATCTATCTGATGCAACTCAAGATATACCTTCCCTTTGTTTAGCTATTAAAAATAATTTCTTGGGTTCAGTTCTTCAACTTGTTGCTAAGCTCAATGATACTGCTTCTCCTTCTTGCACTCCTCCTGTTTGTTGTCTTGTCTCTGATGGGTTTATGGCCTTTTCTGTTGATGCTGCTCAACAACTTGGACTCCCTCTTGTGATGTTATTCACCGTTGCTGCTTGTGGGTTGATGGGGTTTAAACAGTATTCCAACCTCATAGACAAGGGCATTATTCCACTCAAAGGTATCGATAAAGAAGTTATATTTATTTCAGTGACTCTCTCTAGTTTCAATTATAATTTTACACAGTTTCCTTTTCATTAATTAGTTAATTACTGGAAAAGTCAAAAATGTCATTCTCTAATTATTTTCTCATATCAAAGTTCAAAATCATTCTAAATTTCAGTTAAAAAGATAAGAGAAAATTTGTTTTAAACATTCTCAAACGGTTAACATACACAAGTAATTATAATTTATAAATAAGTAAACTTGTAAATATGACAAATAACAATGACCTGATAGTATTAATTGAGAAAAAAAGACAGATGAGGGCATTTTGGGAATGAACATTTATGGCAGTTTTTATGTGTATAAAGTGATTTGGCACATGCATGGAATTAGAAACTTTCTTTAAACATCTGCAAAAATGATACCATTGATTGAACATTTTTTTGAAAGCATTAAGTGAGAATTTATGTTGTCTTGCGGCATAAGATGGATACCATTAATAGTCATAATATAACCGTGAGACTTAATAAAAATCTGATCGGAGTTTTAATTAAGAGTTTTCCATTGTTCTGCAGATGAGAGCTATCTCACAAATGGTTATCTAGACACAGTTATAGATTGGATTCCAGGCATGAAGGACATACGTTTAAGAGATCTCCCGAGCTTTCTCCGGACAACGGATCCAAACGATATTGTATTTAACTTCATCATGGAAGGGCCAGAAAGAGCTCATGAGGCTTCTGCAATTGTTATCCACACTATCAATGCATTAGAACAAGATGTTTTGGATGCTCTCTCATCTATACTCAATCAACCCATTTATTCAATCGCTCCTTTACAACTACTTCTTAATCAAATACCAGAAGACCCATTAGCCTCTCTTGGATACAGCCTATGGAAAGAAGACACTGAGTGCCTTAAATGGCTAAATTCCAAGGCACCCAACTCAGTTCTGTATGTGAATTTCGGTAGCATAGCTGTGCTTACACCAAAACAACTAGAGGAGTTTGCTTGGGGCCTTGCCAATAGTAAGCACCCATTTTTGTGGATAATAAGGCCTGATTTAGTTGAGGGTGAATCAGCAATTTTACCTAATATGTTTGTCGAGGAGACTAAGGGAAGGAGCCTAATGGCTAGTTGGTGTCCGCAAGAGCAAGTCCTAAACCACCCATCAATAGGAGGGTTTTTGACGCATAGTGGGTGGAATTCCACCATTGAAAGCTTGTCTTCTGGGGTGCCCATGATCTGTTGGCCCTTCTTTGCTGAGCAGCAAACCAATTGTTGGTATGTTTGTGGAGAATGGGGCATTGGTTTGGAGATTGAGAATGATGTGAACAGAGATGGAGTGGAGAGACTTATTAGAGAAGTGATGGAGGGAGAGAAAGGAAAGGAGATGAAGAAGAAGACTGTGGACTGGAAGAGATTGGCAGAGGAGGCCACTAGTCCTCATGGTTCTTCATCACTCAACTTAGAGAAGTTGATTGATCAAATTCTTTTATCGAAGCGTAAAATCTAGAAGAATTTGCTAGAAGGTTAATTATTTTGCGGAGCATCAGTTCTGATTCTGACGGTCCAATTCTACTCAAATTAAAATAAATATTCTATTATTTAATTTTTTATCTTTCCAGTTCAATTTATCTCAATCGTTCAAATCTAACGGTCTGGCCGAACAGTCCATATTCTTTGACAGCCTAACCACGTAGAATCTCAATTCTTGCTTTCGTACTTTTTAAAAAGGAATAAAAAAAATCAAGGCATTTGTGCCTCTGGCCTTATAGGATTTAGGGAGAGAGGAGAGAAAATATAGGGTAAATTAATTACGACAATTTCTATTGTAAAGTCCTAATTCACCCTTTCTAATTATAAGAATTATATACAAGTCTTTGTCGCCATTAGTATCTTAACATGAAAGTTCACACAAGTAACATTGGGCATTTGATATCTACTATTTATTGATCCAATTATTTTAAATTTCTACTAAAAAAAATTGAACATATACTCGAAAGACATACACATAGACATACATATGTTATTATTTATTGATGCAAATAAAATTAAAAATATGACAATAAATAACTGAGAAATTTGTAAGAATTCCCACCAAAAAAGACTGAAGATGTCAATTTAGAGAGGAAATTGTATTATGGAATTATGTTTTGGATAAAGTAAAATTAGATGTTGTCTTCATGATGGGATTAAGGCACAAAAAGCAGAAGACTTCATACAACTTACTCAAAAAGTCCATGGTGTTTTGGTCTAATAGTCGTAACTCATATCTGAGGTTTTTCGCCTCTAGGTTGAGGTAGGGGTGGCAACCGGACCGGCCCGGTCATGCTGGCCCGATCGGTTCACGGAACAGTCCTGGTTAAATAACCGGTCCGACCCGTTTCTCTTCCCTTTTATATGATTTAATTCTAAAAATGTAGACGGGGAGAGTTGAACCTTGATAGGAAATAGATGAAATGTAAGAATTATCACTAACCTATATGGAAGTCATATTACCTTTTTATAATTATTTTATTTTATTACTTTAAAATCTCAATAGAATTTTTTTTAATAATAAGTAAAATAATTATTTTATTTATTAAATTCATAAACAAGTGATATTCATATTAACATAAAATCTAAAAATATAATAAATAATTAATAACTAATTTATAATTCATATTCATTAACAGAACAAATTAACAGAACAAATAATAATATGAATATTAAACCAATATTTTTTAAAGTTTCATGAATCTAATTTTTCATTGAATAAAATATTCTTTTAAATGAAAACTATTGTTTTATTTAATTAAATACGTTTATCTCAAAAGTATATTATTTGAAGTTTTGATAAAATGTGTTAAAAGATAATAAAAATTTATTTAAAATAATTAATTTAACAAATGTTGACTTGATCTATTGATAAAGAGTGTGATTTATAAAAGGGATGCCTAAATAGAATCCCTTGATCTTGAAGAAATTTAGCTAGAGGTCTAAATTCTCCAACCCAATCAGTTTAGACAGCCTTTATAAGCATTTCAAATTGTTTTTCTACAAGCTGTTTGAAGATGACAAAAGTTTGGCATGCTTCTGATTTTAGTTTAAGAGGAAACAACCAACAAAACCTATTGAAATCATCTACACAACTTATATAATATCTGTAGCCATCTCTGGATAAGAGAAGGTTGGTCCTCATATATCAGCATGTATGAGTTCTAATATTTTTGTTTTGTTTTAGATTCAGATTTTGGAAAGGGAAGAGTGTGAATCTTTCCTTTTCTACAAGAGTTGCAGGAAAAAGTAGTCTGTTTGAGGGGTTTTATGTTGACATATTGCGAAGCTTTGCACAAAATCTTTTATGAGGGATGTGCAAGTATTTTGTGCCATATATCAATCATATTAAGGTATGAAATATCATAATAACTTTGTTTTTCATCAGATTGTTTAACAAACCAATTTGGCTAGCTTTTGAGACATTCTCAGTAAAAAAATCGTAACATAGACTGTGTTAATCGGGAAAGATAGAAAACTGAGAATCTTTATTTCTAATATCAGATGTAGTACAATGAACATATAAGTCTTTTTCAGAATTACAAGGCTTAGATTTTGACTATCATAGAACTTTTCATGTAAATAGAATTAGGTAGAGAATTATAGACTTTACTATATCTAGATTGAATAATGACATTTGAAACATTTCTTGGTGGTTTTGATCGAAGAAATTAATTTTATGCAGAAGGCTTGATTCCTAGATATTGCAGTAGATACAACATATCTTTAAGTCTCCCTTCCAAGAGCAATGTTCCCATTACCTTGTCCTTCACAGAGCAAGCATTAGCATGAAATTCTATAAAGATATTATTATCTTATGTTAATTTAGATATACTTATCAGATTCTTGTTAATCTAAAGTAGTCTAAGTAATGTGTCCAGTTTTAAAGGGTAGGCTTTTGAAGATAACAAATTAGAATCAATATTAGAAATGAACAAGGTATTACCATTTCCAATTGCTAGCCTCTATGCACCAGTGTATTCTTGTGACATACTTAGATTGTTCAAATATGTAGTAACATGGTTGGTTGCTGCACTGTCAACATACCAAACATTGTCATAGACTGACTCTGATGAGGCTATATAGCCAGATGGTGAAGTCATATACACAGTAGGTGTAGTGGAACCTAAATAATTTTGCTGAGATTGAGGCTAAAATATTGCTGAATTATTGCTCCTCTCATATCTAAAGTAGCACACAGAGGCTGAATGACCAGGTTTTGCACAAAACCTGGCACACTATTTTATTTGAGTTGTCTCTACCACCTCTGCCTCCCTTTCTTTGATTGAAATTCCCTCTATTACCTTGAAAATTGTTGCCTTGACCATATCTTCCTTGATTTTTGTAATAAATCTGATTTGAACCAGACTGACATCTTTGTCCAAACTTCTTATTAAACTCATTTTACACCATATTAGCATTTAGCTTAAAAAAACTTTCACTTTCAGCTACTTGTTTTTCTAGTCTACTTTCATGACATAGCAAAAGAGACTACACTTTTTCAACTCATAAGTCTTTAGTATTTGCAGTGATATTGACCACGACAGAGTCATATTCTGGTCCTAGTCCATTCATCATGTATAAAATCATTTCATGTTCAGTTATAGTTTGGCCAACATCTACCAAACTATCTTCAATACTCCTCAACTTATCATAGTAATAAGTAATAGATGAATTACCTTTCTTGCAGGTTTGAAGCATATTCCTGAGTTGCGTCACCTTGACCTTAGATTTACTTACAAAATTTCTTTCTAGGGAACTCCACACTTATTTAGATGTGTTGTACTGAGTCACGAAGCCCAGGAGTGGATGACCTGATCCAACTAAGTAGCAATTGATCTTTCCCAACCCACACAGCAGACTTTGGGTTCTTGTCTCCACTGGTAAGGTTTTTACTTGGTCTTTCTCCTTAACCAAACACGATTTCTTCTAATCTGTGTCCTATAATGGTAGGGATAACTTATGACTTCACAAGATGTAATTGTTTTTGTCCAACTTGACTGATAGAGAGCTGTTCATTTTATTTGAGAATACACTATACAAGTTTGGTGCGTTACTCATAGTATTTGAGGTGCTGCTACTATTGTTTAAGTTTTGAGCCTTGGACACTTGTCCTTTATAGGCTCTGGTAGCATAAAAGAAACTGAAACATATAGAAAATTTCAGAAAGGAATATGATCAACTTCGCAACCTTTCTAAACTTAATCTCATTTGCATTTATGGTGATCAAGATACATGAGACTTATGGTTAAGGTTGAACTACACGTTATTAGCTTCTAACTATATACTAACAACTCAAACTAACAAAGCTTAGTAACAGAAAACTAACTCCACGAGCTTAACATAAATCCACCTCACTAATTCATGTTGTCAAGGTAGGTTGAGTAAGCTGACTTGGAGAGCTTACTCACATTTGATGCTGACTAGTTTGGCACATGGGTTATCAACCACAAACACTTACTCGGATCTAGAGCTTTACCTCCTTCTTTGGCTTGCTTGACTTCAGTTTTGAAACAATCTTGGATGGTTTTCCACCTTCAAAAGCTAATGATACAACCCGTGACAATCATGCCTTGAATGTTTCTCGTAAACTGAATTTCTTCGGTCCTGTTCTTTAACTTGTGGTCATGTTTGATGATATTATTGTGTTTCTAGTGTCCCACATGTTTGTTGTATAATCTATGATGGTTTTCTGCCATCTATCATTACTGCTACTGAGGAGCTTGGAATCCCTGTTGTTCACTTTTTCACCATTTCTGCTTGTGGGTTCAAAGGGTTCAAACAGTATCATACCCTCATGGAAAAGGGTATTATACCACCTAAAGGTTCTAGTCATGTAGCACGTGTGTTGCACGTGGTACTCCAATATGTATAATAATTTATTATGTTACAATGTTTAAAATTATTTATAGTAGCTGGAAGTATAAAAAATGGTAAGCTGACGAAATTCAACTGATTATTTTATTTGCATTAACATTTCTCTTTTAGAACTAAAATGCTTCGTCTGTGATTTTTCCGGTCGGCCTTGACAACTTAGCCTCTTACCCTATTTATGTAGATGAGAACAAAAATAAATCATTTTTCTTTTGTAATTAGAGAAAAAATAAATATAAAAAGACAGACAAAACCAGAGCCAAAAAATTCGTTTGTTTAAAACAAACTTTAGAAATAAAAGTCTCTTAATTAATTATTAAGTATCAAATATTATTTAATTGAAATTAATAATTAATATATCAATAAGGATAACAAAAAATTTCAATTAATTTTTGTTATGTAAATTGACTCTATGTATGAGTATACATCTAAATTAATCACATTTAACCGTATCAAAATAATATAAAGTATTGTTAGAATAATCAATCGCAGCACTTGGATGAAATTATACATAAAGGCTATTGTGACAAGGAAATGGTAATGTAAATTTTATAAAATGAATTTTTATGGGTTAATAGCATAGGACCCCTGCAATTTACCTCAAAATCAACTTATCCCCTAAACTAATTTTCCTTCCTAATTGGTCCTTCAACTTCCTCCATCCATCAATTTACCCCTGACCTTAAATGACTGTTAAATGATCACATGCACGGCACATGCCTATTTTTTCTCCAATTTTACACATTTTTTCAACCTTATAAGCTACGAATCTCCCATATTTTTTTTATCCAAATCAACTACAAATTACATCTCTCTCTTTAGTGATCTATCAAAATTTTAACAAATTTTCCTCTAGTTTTAGCAATGATTCGGGTTTAGAAAAATAACAACTGTTCGAGTTTAGAAAAAATAGCAACGATTCGAGTTTAGAAAAAAAGCAACATTTATTCATATTGAGGAAAAATAAATATGACTGATAAAAAATAGCAACGATTCGGGTTTATAAAACATAGTAATGGTTTATGTTTAGAAAAATTGCAACGGTTCGGGTTTAGATAAAATAACAACGTTTATTCATTATGGAGAAAAATAAATATGATTGATAAAAAATAGCAACGCTTCAGGGTTAGAAAAAATAGTAATGATTCAGGTTTAGAAAAAATAGCAACGATTCAGGTTTAGAAAAAATAGTAACATTTATTCATGAAGGATAAAAATAAATATGATTGATAAAAAATAGTAACGGTTCAGGTTAAAAAAATAGTAATGGTTCGGGTTTAGAAAAAATAGAAACGGTTCTAGTCTAGTAAATAACAACATTTATTCATGAAGGAGAAAAATAAATATGATTGATAAAATAGTAACAGTTCGGATTTAGAAAAAATAACAACGGTTGGACTTTATAAAAATAGAAACAATTCGGGTTTAGGAAAAATAGTAACATTTATTCATGCTAGAGAAAAATAAATATGATTGATAAAAAATAGCAACAGTTCGGGTTTAGAAAAAATAGTAACGATTTTAGTTTGGAAAAAATAGCAACATTTATTCATAAAAAAGAATAAATATGATTGATAAAAAGTAGTAACAATTTAGATTTAGAAAAAATAGCAACGGTTGGGGTTTACAAAAATAGCAAAGATTCGAGTTTAGAAAAAATAGCAACATTTATTCATGCTAGAAAAAAATAAATATGATTGATAAAAAATAGTAACGGTTCGAGTTTAGAAAAATAGCAATGGTTCGGGTTTAGAAAAAATTATAATGGCTCGGGTTTAGAAAAAATAGCAACTTATTCATGAATGAGAAAAATAAATATGATTGATAAAAGTTAAACCAAACCTGCATGAGACTAAACTCGAACCGTTGCTGAAACTAAAGAAGAATTTGTCAAAATTTTGACAAATCAGTGAAGCCCTCTTCACTGATGAGGTTGAAGAAAGAGGTAAAATTGGAGGAAGAAAATAGGCATGTGCCGTGTATGTGATCATTTAACAGTCATTTAAGAGCTGAGAAGGTAAATTGATGGATGAGGAAAGTTGGATGACTAATTAGGAAGGAAAATTCGTTTGGGGGTAAGTTGATTTTGAGACAAAGTGCAATTGTGCTATGATATTAACCCAATTTTTTATGTATTTTTAATTTTTTTATGTCAATGAATGAGGTTTAAATTTCAATACAAAGTACATGTCTATGTAAATGAGATGACAAACTAAAGGAAACAAAAATCATTCTTTTTTAGTAATTTAATGAAAACTAAAGGTAAACCGTTTCCATATAATATAATTATCAAGTTGGTAGACTTTACTTTTAATGAGGACAAATGGTATTATGAAAGTCATGTTAAATAGATGTGTCCAATAAATATATTTCAAAGTTAGCTAAATTAGCAATGTTTAGATGTAGTAGGATAAGATGTTTTAATTCTTATTTAATTTAATTAGAAATTAAAAAAGTATACATGAAATATTGAAAAAATATGAGCAAACATTATCTTAAAACATTCGATAGAAAAATAAAGTAAGTTATGTTTCGCTTGTGGTTAATTATGCTTTAATTTTATTAAATATGTATTACTACTAATTAGTGAGTATTATTTCTATAGTTTGCATTAAATAAATAAATGTAATAATTTTCATTGTAACATGTGGTTTATCATGTTTGTGATTACAATGAAAACCATTTAATGAAAATGTTAGTAGATTGAACAAATTTGTCCAATGAATGTTTTTCAAAAGATTAATTTCTTAGAGGTTGATTAGGGTATAATAAAAATTTAGTTGGATTAATTTGTCCAATGAATATTTTTCAAAGATACAAGCTTTTGGATTAGTAGGATTGAACAAAAATAATATAGGCAAAGCAATTTTTTTACACTAAGTTGCTTTGTTGCCAGCTTACCATAAGACTAATGAATGATATTTACACTCTAGATGATTAAAATGCATGGTTACTCCTTATCAATTGACTAATTTATGTCTAGCATAGGTGTTGGAGATAAATTGATCGGGACATCTCATAGAAATCATTAATTTAGATGATTGTGCATACCTGATAATGGATTTATTGTTGAGATCTTTAATTTCTCTATGAGATCGGTTCATATGAGAATATATTAAGTTTCTCTGCAAAAAACTTTAGAGAGCACTACCTCTTCTGACGACTATGGAATAATTTATAGGGTATAGCAGAATATAGCATATATATATATATATATATATATCATAGTCTCAGAGAGGACGACTTCTTTTTAGTTAAAATATCTAATCCTCTCTTCTCATCATAGAGAATTATGTTATACATATATGTTATATTCTCATATGAGAATGTAACGATCAATTAGATCATAAAATCCAATGATATTATATATTCAATTAGATCATAAAATCAATATATATACATATAATTTAATCCATCAAATAATGATAATTGCATTACAATCATAAGTAAAGGAAAAATTAGTGCAAGGACCACAAAATAATAAATTTTATTTTCAGAAAAAAAAAAATTCAAACAATCTCCCACTTGGTCCATGCACTTCAAGTTGTTTTAAAATGATATATAAGATTTCAAATATTGTAGTAAGTCGAATGTCCACTCTTTTATTTTAAAAAACCATAATTATCAAAATAGACGGATTAAAGACTTCAGAAAATACTCTCATCCATAAACTTCCTTAATATTGGATCATGAATGTTTATACTGGTAATATATTACTCTAGACAATTCCATAGTCATAAAATCAACTCCATCTAGGACTTGAGCAAATAAATTGTTGTTTTGTTGTATATCATGAGCATGTGATCTTAAATTACACATCACATCCTCGTCCTGGTTCATAGAATTAATGTCTGTCACCTCGACATATTACAACAAACCGCCAATCACCTATCTAGAGTGAGGGTTTACGTACCGATATGGAGACAATCCCATATCTAGCCCAAGCATTGAAGTTTAAGAAACTTCCAGGCATTATAAGTAGCAAGGGCACAAGATATATATATATATATAGTCCTTAGGAGGTCTTCCTCCACTAGCAGGTTTTTTCAGAAAACTTCATTTATTCTGGTGTGGGCTTTAGTTTGAGAATGTGTCGTTCAGCCTCACGAGTCTACAAGCCTTTCTCATTTCAGTGCTCGCCTTTTGGTGTCTTTCTCTCGGAGTGGCTAGGGAAAGATCTCTCTCTCTGTCGTTAACCGAGCTAGCGTTGGGAGCTTACCATCCATCCGCTGTAGGGTCCGTTCACTGTTCATCCCATTGGAGAGGGAGAGAGAGAGAGAGAGAGAGAGAGAGAGAGAGAGATCATCATAGTGACGCATCATAACTTCATAAAATGAACAAGCAATTATCGTATACTACAAAATGAGAATCGACTACATAATGACACAAAATGAGAAAGTGTCAAAACATCATATAATACCTTAAGAATGCCATTCTAGACCACATGTTCTTAAAGAACACTTTAGGCGAATGTCCTTTTGTGAGAGTGCAAAATGGCTTTGTCCTTATACATGACGCTTCAATATAATCTCTTCTTTTATATTCTCATTACAAAAAATTGCACTTGATATTTATACGCCATGCTCAGCAAAACAAACCTTTTGACATTCTCATTTTCATAAAATAACAAAGAATGCTTATGAATCCATTGCGATCTTTAGATCTACAAAAAATTTCTTTAAGCAAAAAACACGTTTGAGCACTTCATAGTAAATTGGCAACTTTGCATGTTTTACAGAATCTACTAATTTAGTTGTTTAGAGTTTTTCTCAAGACATAAGCACCTTGAGCAAGTAGGATGATGTAACTAGAAGTCAAACTTCTGTTATTTGCAAATCAGCATACTATGTATTAAATCATACAGTCATTTCTAAGTTACAAATGATATAAAAATACATATGAATTCTTTTGTCTGAATGTGCTTACTTTATTTAAGGGTTTTAGGTAAGTCTTACTGAAGGCTTTCGAACGTCTCAAGCACATGTATATAATGAAACAAGTCATGACCACATCAAACTCCCAACTGCATATACATAAGCATTAGTTTTGGCTTTTCTTTATCTTATTTTAGGATATTGATTTTCAGAAAATGTATCACATTGTGCAACTGAAACCTAAAAATCATCACATTAAAAGTCTTTAACAACTCCATGAGTCCTTCAAGATAAATCAAATATACTAGTTGCATGATCCTAATGAATCTTAATATCATGAATATGTAATCATATCATGACTATTTGAGGTCATTTGATAAGAAATTATTGGAGAAAGTATAATTTGTGTCCAACAGAATATAATCAACATATAAAACTCAAACCTTAAACTGACTCCCACTCAAAATGAGGTATATACATCAACTGCATTTCTTTAAACTCGTAGCTTATAACCACCAGATCAAATTTAGATAGCAATATCTGAAGCTTATTTTAGCTATAGATTGACTTAATGAACCTATAAACATCTTTTTCTTGTCCTTGAAATGAAAACTCTTTCAGCCGAACCACTTAAACGTCTTTATCAAAATCTTCATGAATGAAAGTTGTTTGCACATTCTTTTAACGCACCTCAAGTTCAACAATGGTAAGAATAATCTTTAATGATCCACTTAACAATATTGGAGATCAAATCTTTGAAGAACCAACACGCGATTTCTGCTTAAAACCTTTAGCCACTTGTGCAACCCTTTTGGTTTTGAAATCACATTAGCATTAATTACTTTATCATTTTGGGTAATTCAACAAAATCTCATAATATATATATATATATATATATATATAATGTCCATGTACATACCACATTTCTATGATATCAAAAAATAGAAGATTTTCGTGTTAAGTTCAACCAAACTCACTAGTGTACACTTCAAAGTAATCTAAATATATCAAATTTGTCAGTATGAAGCGCTGGAATTACTGTTATGAGAATAAAAAGACCCACTAAACCATGACCTCTTAAGAAAAAATGATATGAGAAGCCTCTATAATCTCCATGTGTATCGAATGACAATAAAATCTAAAATCATTTCATCAATCTAGACGTCATGTAAATTAACAATGCACAACATAAAAAAAAGTCAAGTTCATCATAGATGAAGTACAAATCTTTGATCAATCAGGATATCATCATATAGAATTTCTTAAGAATAAACTTATACTTTGTCCATGACTCTAAAGACATATGAATCTTCTGTCAAGCGCGGTAGGAAAGTTAAGAGTAACACAACGTACTACAAACAACATCCTTTTTTCCTTTCTACAACTTAACATTGTTCTATAACACATATATTTCAGGAACAATGACACTCTGACACATATATTCCATTTTTTTTCTTCTTATTTTCCACTTTTCTCACAATTAAGCATTCTAATATCCTTTTAGAAATATGCTCATATCCTCCTATGTCTTAATATAAAGGCATTTTCATTCATGGAAACACATTTAACTCTAAATATATTAGAATTTGCAGAAAAACTTTAATCATGAATAACAAATGATTAACATCCTCAAGAACTCTAACAAAATAGGAATCGTCCATCCAATCATTATCATTCACAATTTACGAACTCATACTACTCTTTCCTCTACATGCTTTCTTAGTCCTTCACTGAACCAACACCACTATAATTACATTTCTTATGCTCTTAAAGGTAATGAACTTCAATTGCTTCTGGCTACCCCTAAAATGATATTTAATCAAATCTAGAAGATTGTAATAGTGATCTTACTCAAATAAACAACAAATGGCATCACTAATAGAAGCACCTCAATAACGACCATAGAATTTGGTCTTATCCGATTCTCGTGGCTCAGCCGTAAATACATGAATTTTCTCTTCAGAACAATAAATTATAATCCAATAATCCAAAGAGATGGAGTCCTTAAATTTTTGAATCTATATTGAGTTCTTCAATGGTTGAGTTCTATAAGTAGTCTACCAATAAACGGAAGCATCAGACTAGAATACATGTTACATCATGTAACCTCAAGTGAACATAATAAATATAATAGCACAACTCCATCAGGTAATATTTGTAATTCATGCTTAAGGTTTAAAGCTGAATTACTCAAATGTTTTACTTAATTAACTAATCGGCCACCCTGTAGGAATATGTAAACACATAAAAAATCACCTTTAGGCAGAATTAAATATGCATTTCACCCCAAATTTGTGATAAAGTCACAGCTAGACCTAGTTGATAGTACTTAAATTATAACCACATAATTCACTACCTTTAGGCAAGAAAACTATACATTTCTAACTCAAGCATTCTCAAATCATTATCCTCACTCATCCCACAATAAGAAACTGATCACCTTTAAGCAGAACTAATTCCTCATGTGAGTGTATGCACTACGAAACCTTAATAAAACTCATGTTTTAACATTCCAAAAATAATAACTTCTATGGCTGTGTCAACTTTAGACAGACAACAGCTCACTTTAGTTATCACTCAAAAACAGTCACTTTACTTATTTTCCTAAACCCCAGAGAAAAACTAAACTACAAGATCACATTCTTCAACATCCACGAATATACATTTATTTATTTATAAACCATATTTGTTCAATAAAATTTCATTGAACCAAAAATCATGAACGCCTTAACATCAATAACAATGAGCATTTATGTTTCTACACGATATATATAGTAATTAAACTCTGCAAACAAATAGTTCAAAAATATTTTTCTTATGTTGAACTATTATGACATATAGCATATTAAGGAACTCGTGAATATTTGTCAACCAAAACATGACCATGATATTCCGTATGTATATAGTTTTTATAATCGATAACATTTCAAAACTAAATTAGCCATAATAAAAGCTTGCGTATGAATATGCTTTGGTTCCCTTCACAATTGACTTCATATATTATGCAACCATTTAATCATGCACGAGGACAGCTGCAAATCGATTAGCCATTGGAAAATAAATTATAACATCATGATTTGAGAAACTTTAATCCAAGATGCAGTTTGTCACAAACAAAATTAGTCATAGATTTACGATTATTGCCATTAGATCCGATTCATATAATCACCAACTCATGTAAACCGTAACACGTCTCATATATTTATGCTTTTGATTGGGAAAAAAATACCGTACAACACATACAACTTCAAAGCAAAAACATAAAATTTAGATAGAGAACATAGAACTATAACCATAAATCTAAAATGAAAATGCTTGATTTTCCAAATCATTGTTCCATATGAAAATAAAATATTGTCTCACAAAATAGAACTCATGATTATAATTGAAATGATAATTGTCATCAATTCTTTCTCTATGCAAAGTGGTGAAGTAAATTGGAAATCTAAAGAAATTGGGTTCTATGAAACAAAATGTTGAAGTCTAACAAAGTTCAACTTGGAGGCAATCTTCAATTTTAATTGGGTCTATAATATAAAGCCTTAAAATTGCAAAAGTCGATTAACATAAAATCCAAAGAAATTTTTCCTCACTTTGCTGACCACCTATTAATTGCCGACTAACATAAATTGCAGAATGTCGACGATTTTTAATTGGCAAAAGAAAACGATTTGTAATGTCAATGCTTTGATATCAATTGTTGGAGATAAATCAATTTAGGCATTTCATAGAAATCATTAATATAGATGAGTGTGCATACTTAAGAATGAATTCATTGCTCGTTGAGATCTTTAATTTCTCTATGGGATCGGTTCAGATGAGAATACATTAAGCTTCTCTGCAAGAAACCCTAGAGAGCACTACCCCTTTGACTACTATGGAATAATTGATGGGTACTGCAGAATATAACATATATATATATATATACCATAGTCTCAGAGGGATGATTTCTCTTCAGTTAGAATATATAATCCTCTCTTCTCATAATATAGAGTGATCAAATCTGATAAGTTGGAAACCACAATCCATCGATATTGTATATCCAATTAGATCACAAAATCGATATACATAATTTGACTCATCAAATAATGATAATTACATTACAATCCTAATTAAAAGAAAAATTAGTGCAGGAACCACAAAAAAATAAATTTTATTTTCAGAAGACTGAAAATTTTCTAACATAATAGGCTCTTGATAATTGATAAACGAGTTTTCTTTTTGTTTTGCAACACTCTAATTTGCATGTTTGGGGCATGTGCCGGATGCATCACTGCACTCCCCCTAATGAAGTATCTTTGCTTCATAGATATGCACTACTTGCTTGAGTTCGAATGTTGCCAAATAGTCTTGCTACTGATTCACAGATTGCCATAGATTTGCAGATGAATGTGATCTTACAAAGGGGTATTTAGATACAATCATAGACGGAATTCCAGGCATGAAGGACATACATTTAAGAGACCTTCCGAGTTTCGTTCGAATTACGGATCCAAACGACTTCTTTTTTAACTCTTCCATGGAATCAGCAGAAAGAGCTTTTGAGGCGTCTGCAATTGTAATTCAAACTTTCTGCGCTTTTCCTTTCTTTTTTCTCTTCTGGTCTAAATTTCTGTTCTGAAAATTTTTTCCTTTCTTTTTCTTTTTTGATTTGTAATTTCTGTTATGAAAATTCTTTTTCTTTCTTTTTTCTCTTCTAGTCTGAATTTATGTTATGAGGGGAAGCTCGTCGTCGTGACAGAGGGAAGGGATAGGGTTTTGATTTTTTTCCCAAATCCGAGGATCAAAGAGGTCGAAATCTCCTTAATTGGTTAATTTTGTGTTCATCTATGGGTTATGTGTTTCTTTGTTCAGAATTTTTCATCTCTCTGTTCATCTTTGTTCGAGTTGATTTGGGTTTATAGGTTTTTTGCCTTGAATTGATTTTTATATGTTTTATCGCCTAAGGAACCACATCATATGTATCAGCGTAAAAATATTGATATCAATGTTTTCATGTCATATGACCTCTTAACATTACACCATTGAACCCTCAATCCTTAGCTTGTTGTGTAGTGACAATACCAATATCCACTAATCGTTGTTTTTAGATACAGTTGCCGATTAAGATATTGGTAAAGGTTCAGGACTCTTCTTCGATAAAATGTGAGAGGTTGCTTTATCATTTACAGCATCATGTGGTGAGGGGCTATGTCATAAAAGATAGATGTTAGCCTTAAGATGAGAAAAAAGAGCCTTATACGGGATGACATACTTCATAATATTGAGAGGCTTAGTCAGAGGACTTCGCTTGTGTCATTGTGTTGAATCAATTTTCAAGCTACTAGGTTGCTAAAGTCTGATAAAAAAGTTGTGACTTTTATCTAAACTAGTTATGGTTTTTAAAACATAGTTTCGTATGTGTTTGTTTTAGATATGGGTTAGGTTTTATACCATTTTGTGATACATATGGTGTTGATAATATGATAACCGTAAATGTAGACAAATTAATTAAACCACGTTAAAATATTATTATGTTATTATTTTATTGACACTTTCTTTACCCCTATTTATATGAATGTTATTATGAGTTGTGGAAATTAAAACTAGTACTTTTCGATTGTAAAAAAATTACGGTTAGATTACATGTAGACAGATTAAACTAAAATTATAATGTGATATATATATATATATATTAGGTCATAATACAATTATTCTATTATTAGCATTCATTATTGTAGTTATCTTTATCATTATTTGTGAGATAGTGGTGATATAATAATATACACTCACGTTTATAAATATATATATATATNAATAATTTAATAATATTTTAATATTTTAAATTTTCAAAAATTAAAATACCTAATATTTAATATAATTATTGACTTTGTACAAAAGAAGTGAAAATAAAATTCTATGTGACGCTCCCACCATGTGGCCTAGTTTTAAAGGAATAATATTACCATGTTTTAGGGTAATGTTATTATACCTTAGTAACATAATTTGTTTTACCACGAAATGAGTACAATAACAATTTTACCCTATAAAAAAGAACACGATGGGCGATGCAACCACCTCCAGTTCCCTTATTCTTTAGGTTCTTTATTTACATTTTGTAGATATTGAGGTCACGAGAGGTTCCATCCATAGAGGAGATTACATGCAACATCACTGCTGAAGTTTTGGTACAAAATAGTTGGTGTTGTCTGTGGAGAGAGACGATAAAAATTGTTCCCATTCAAAGTACTTGAAACCCTGTCTCTCCCATAAAGAGGGGATGAGTTTGGCATCTTACATCGACAAGTCCAGGATGAGAGGGATGATTTACCCTTCCCCCGGTGGGAGAATGACCCTCTACCGTTATAATGACGAGGTAAGAAGGATAATATGGTTGTAACCTCTCACGTAATCAAGAAATGGAGGAAAGGCATGCTAGTCACCGCTCAATCATACCGGTCTCTTGCACGGGAATGGTCCTCCCCCATGACCTAAAAGCCTGCTGGCTGAGTCGTAACACATCCACAGAACCATGGGGGAAAACTATCTAGGAAAGGGTGAGATGACACCTTAACGTGGAGAAACTACCACCCCTCGAGAAAATCAGGATCAAAACAAAACTCGGCTTCGGATGACCAAGCCCCCCCTTCGTAAGGTTCTAGTTAGAGTAATCCCAGGAAGATGAGTGAGAAGAGCAAGATAGCTGAAGAACAAATGAAGGCAGAGACCCCTAAAGGACCTTCCGGGGCCATATGTGAGCGGGTGCGAAAGATGGAGGAAAGTATTATCAGGCCTCCCTCCACCTAACTCTTTGGTATCTCTTTGGCCACCAATAATTTTACGAAGCTCTTATGTAAATGAAGGATCACGCAGCGTGGATAAGTGGGCCTGGGATAATTCCCAGTTGAATGTAAAATCTTGCATCAATCCTCCACCATGATGGTAATATGAATCGGGGTTATACAGCTCCCAGCTCCTAGATCCCACCTCGAGTGAAACGGAGGGTCAAGTTTTTCACAAGACAATCCTCCTAGGCCCCCTCATGAAGAACAACCTTGGGAAGAAACTTTAAGGGCCAGAATTGTCGGTCATACTCCCGCCTAAGTAGCAAAGAAGAAGGTTCAGGACAAACTCATATCTACCCACGAGCATAATGTGAGACTTATGGAGCCCTGCCATTAAAGCGAAGACACAGCTCTAAAAGAAGAACGTAGCAGGCACCCGCGAGGGATGGAGTAACAATTCAGGAAATAAGAAGCTCGACCGTCTTCAGCTCTCTACCTCAACCTTTTTCCTAAGACGGAAGAAACAGTCTTATTTTGAAAATGACAACACCAAAGTGTATCAGACGCAGAGGACGTGTACTCAGTGACATTTATCAACTAAAGGGAAATAGTCAACTCTGCTACAGCATGCCATGAGGGATTAAAAAGGGATGATTAGCGTGGTGCTCTATCCCACCAGTCGGGATATAAAAGTGATGACTGGCGTGGTGCTCTAACCCACCAGTCAGGATTAAAAAGTGATGACTGGCGTGCTGCTCTAGCCCGCTAGTCGAGATTAATAAGTGATATCTACCGCGCATCTCAGCTCATCAGACGAGATTAAGAATGTAGCCATAATAGGAATGCCTGACTAGACTTCAAAGTAAAAAGTGATGTCTGTCGAGCATCCCAACTCAACAACCAGATCAAAGATCTATCCAGAGCAGGCACGTCTGGCTAGATATTAAGGTAAAGTAATGTATGTCGAGCAATTTAGCTCGCCAGACGGGATCAAGGATCTAGCAGCCATGGTAGGCATGCCTGGCTAGATATCAAGAAAAAAATGATGTCTGCTCAGCATCCCAGCTCGTTAAACGAGACTAAGAATCTAGCCATAGCAGGAATGTATGGCTAGACTTTAAGGCAAAAATTGATGTATGTTGATGACTCTAACTCACCAGACAGGAATAAGGATCTAGCCAAAACAGCACGCCTGACTAGATATCGAGGTAAAGTGATGCCTGTCGGGCATCCCATCTCGATAGATGAGATCACTGATCTAGCTAGAGCAGTCATGCCTTGCCAGATATCGAGGTAAAGTGATGTCCATCGAGCATCCCAGCTGGACAGACGGGATTAGGGATTGCCTGACTAGATATCAAGGTAAAGGAATGTCTCTCAAGCATTATAGTTCATCAGACAAGGATGAGGCTCTATCCAACACAAGTAATATTCGTTGGGCACTTCAACTCAAGGATTTATCCAGAGTAGAGATGCCTGGATAAATTAATAAGGAGAAATGATTGCAAAGGCAAGCGCAAGAAAAATTATAAAAATCTCCTCAGTTAAGGGGGTGAACCCCCTAGGCTAACTTAAAATGAACCCCCTGACTAGGCCAGTGGTCACAAGATTTACACAGCTTTCTTGAACTCTTTTGAGGACTCGAGGCTCTGGTCACTTGACACCTGATGATCACAATGACTTGGTCTAAGGATCACACCAAGTTAGGCTAAAAGTGGATTCAAACCACGGGTAACACCGAATCTCGAAGTTGAGGATGAGAAAAGCCTCAACTTCTCCCACAAGGTAAGCAAGGAAGAAAGCAATTACGCCGTGATTTGAGACAGCCATGAAGAATAGAAATGGTTATGCTCGGACCACTCTCGACGCATGTTGTAATAAGTAGCTAGAGGTCCGAAAAGACATAGGTGATAAAAGAAGGTGGGATGTAGCTGAGCAAGTTGCCTCATTACAAATCCATAGACAAGATCCAGTACTAAGTTGCATACCTCTCCTAAGGGTAAGGCAACCGAAGGGACTTTACAACTTTAAGCTAGAAACCAACGCAAACAAGGGGTTCACCGCAACAAAATGAATGTTAGTAACTTTGAGCTACGTCATTTAAAAGACAATAAAGAGAGAAATAACAACCATGGAAAGAAAAATCGAGAGGAAACCCCCCAGGCAAAAGGCGCCCCGGAAAGGGAAGGGCCACCATTCCCCAAAGGAGGAAAGAGGAACAAGGGACAAGAACGAGGGTTGGCAAAGGTTTCAACTCTTTCAAGAAGGCAAGGATGAAGAAAATGGGAAGGAGAACTGCCTATATAAGCTTAGAGAAGGAAACCGTTCATTTAATAGGCACTAAGGAAAGCCACGATGGTGACCATTGAGGTCATCTTACGCCCAATGAACGGCCATTTCACTAATTGATGAGGAAATCTCAGAAGACCAAACGATGTCAAACAAGGCGTTAGAAATGAAATGACACATCAAAGAGCAAAACTCCTTCACGCGCCATTAATGCCTCCACTCCTAAGAGATTGATGGCCTTGAACCATGAAAAAGGTGAAATGACATGTGCGTGATGAATGAGGCGCAACAAAAATGGCTGCATAATTAATCTCATTCAGTACATGCCTCCCAACCGCACAAACGTCAAGCACAAGTATGAAATACCTAGGACAAATAAGGCTCTTACCTTATCACCACTCAAAGGTAGCTCGTACGAGGAGCTCGGATAAAGAAGTCTTCGAACCTAAAAGAATGAAGCCCCATAAGTCCTTGATTGGGGGAAACTATCCTAAGGGTTCCCTAAAGTTCCTCCACCGAATTGTAGTACGTAATCATCTCCAAAGATCACGGTCAAAGCTGGCATATGCCAAATGTGAATACCCTCTGAAGCCACAAGTAGAACACCTGGTGGAGAGACCCAATATTGAGTGAAATAAATAGGTGTTTTTCTGAGAACCAATGACAAGGAAACACATGACACACCGCAACAGAGAGCCAATGAAGAGGGAAAGTGTCAAAGGAGAAGGGAAATGAGAATAACCGACCTTGCCTAGCAAGTCTCGAAGGAGCTCGGGTTCTACAAACTCCAGCATATGTAAGATGACAAGAATCGAGCTCGGATATCCCTGAGTGCTAAGGTCATCATCATCCGCCGAAAGTAACACCTCAGAAGGTAGCTCCATATAGGCACAAAAGCCCAAACGAGTCCAATCGTTATGGTAGAATGTCAGACCAGCCCC
Organism: Datisca glomerata; assembly: GCA_003255025.1. Taxonomy (NCBI): domain Eukaryota; kingdom Viridiplantae; phylum Streptophyta; class Magnoliopsida; order Cucurbitales; family Datiscaceae; genus Datisca; species Datisca glomerata. Next base: position 175,017 of record QANY01008461.1, read on the forward strand.
TGATACCTCACCTCGAAAGCACATCAATAGTTTAATTCCCATCACTCTACGTCAAAGGTCGCCCCCCTTCTATCCAATCAAGGACAGTCATCGTAGAAATCATGTTTCAGGAAGCTTCCCTAACACGCTTCCAATACTTTCTCGACATACTTTCTACACAGGGCTCCAGGTACAAATATTCTCATGGACAAAGAGAAAAGGTATGCCGTTTCCCTCCTATAGAATCTATGTCAAAATAACGTCAAGAAACTGACTTAGGCATCAGAGGCCTTAGGCGAGGCAACCACCCCCAGTTCCCTCGCTCTTTGGGTTTTTTGTTCGTGTTTTACAGACGTTGAGGTCAAAAGGGGATCCAGTTAGAGGGGAGAGTGCATGCAATATCATTGTTGAAGTTTTGGTACAAAACAACACCCAATTAAATTTCATGTAAAAAACTATGACACTACAAGAGTTGAGCTCATATACATGAAAAATCATCTGCTTTAAATGGGTAGAAAACAATAAACATAATAAAATTTAGGTGGGATAAAAATATACTTCCCTATAGATTAAAAAATAAAAATATACTCCGACACATCATGTAGTTTGCTTAAAAACACAAACGCATATTCTAGTTTGAAAATGACTCAGACTTCCCTCAATGTTTGCTTTTGATGAAACAAAAACCAAAAGCTTGGTCGATGATGTTTTGGTCATTTCATCCTAAGACCAACACATTCGAGGAATGTGTGTATGTGTCTAGGCCTATTTGTCTTTTTTCCAAACTAAAATGAGTGTATGTGCCTTTTAAGGAAACTACAGGGGTGAAATTTTTTTTCCTATCCTTAACTGAAAGCACTCACGAGGGAAATCTTGTTCACACCCCGCATCACTAATTGATGTGAGATTTCTCTTTCTCTCTACGCTAGTCTAGCAACTAGGGGTAAATTGTGCTTCTCATAAGAGTTATTATGAAGTTTCAATAAATAAACGCTAATTGTTGTTGTATGACATGGATTAAGACGACACATCACATATAATTTTGTTTTAAAAAAACACCCTCATGAGGAAGAGTCATGCTTGTAGTTTTTAAGTCACAAACTTTCCACTTCGATCGTTGTTTAAGTGAGATTCTTTCTCCCACTCTAAAATTATTCCACAAGGACACATGATAAAGAGAGGGCATTGACTGTGTTTATAGTTAAATCTAAGAGATTCCGGAATCCAATAAATTACATAAATAAAATATATGTATTTTTAGTCTATTTTTTAGGATTTCATATGTTTTTTAGAAAAACAAAATTTGAGAAGAGTTGAGTATAGTCAATGGGTGAAGTCTCTTTCTAACTCTGGCACACATGAAATTCATTAAACAAAATTAGTCAAATTAATAATTATCTTATCTTTCTTGTTTTGTGGGATGATACTTCCTTCTTTCTCATTCGTTATCAGGCAACTTATTCTCTCTTCTTTTTTCCTTTGTATGACTACTTTTCAACTTTTATGCTTCTTATAGAACACATAATTGAAAGTTGAGTTTCAGGATTGACAGCAAAACAGAGCCAACCAGAGGAGAAAGAAAGAAAGAAGAGAAGAAGAATATGCTTGATTACTTGAAAACCCTCTCAATCTTTTATAAACCTAAAATGACAAAGATTAATACAATTATATAGTCATTACAAAAGCTTTGATAAACTAATCAATTAAATAACTAACTATAGTAGATTTTAACAGTTAAAATAAAAATGCACGGGAAAGTGATTACGTAGTTAATGCATGCTTTACATGAATTAATTACATGAGAAAAAATTAATTGATATTATCCTTATTATCCCCCCTCAAACGAAAGGGGGTAAGATCCACTTTAAGCTTGTCTTTGAGGAAGTAGAACCGTGATTCATGGACTGCTTTAGTAAGAATATCAGTTGTTTGTTCGAGAGAAGGAACAAATCGTATGTCAAGAGTCTTGTTAATAACCTTTTCTCGAAGAAAATGGAGATCAATCTCCAAATGTTTTGTGCGTGCGTGAAGTACAGGATTAGTAGCCAATGAGATAACACTCATATTATCACACCAAATAATTGGAACTAAGTGAGACAACTGTTGTATGTCAGTGAGTAAAGAATTAATCCACATAATCTTAGTTGTGGCATTCGATAGAGCATGTATTCAATATTTGTGCTTGATCTTGCAACAACCTATTGCTTTTTAGAAGACTAGAAAATAAGAGAAGTCCTAAAAATTGCATACCCACCAGTAGAGTTGCGATCATTAGGATTTGATGCCTAATCAGCATCAGTATAGGCTTCAAGATGAAGAGAAGAAGCCAGTTTAAGTAGTATGCCATCATGGATAGAGCCTTTAAGATACCTAAGCAACCTTTTACAGGCATTCTAGTGAGTCTCAATAGAAGCTTGGACAAACTGGCTCAATTTGTTTACTATGTAAGCAATATCTGGCCTAGTTAAAAGAAGATATTATAGAGCTCCCAAAGTAGATCTGTAAAGTGTAATATCTGAGAAAGGGGGAGGAGAATCACATCAAAGCTTAATTGAAACATTGGTTGGAGTGGAACAAGCTTTGGATTGATCAAGATTGGTTTTGTGCAGTAGGTCTGAGATGTAGCCAGCTTGGAATCAATGAAAATCAGTAGAAGTTCTTGTAATTTCCATGCCCAGAAAGTGATGAATAGCACCAAGATTCTTAAATGCAAACTCATTGTTTAAATTAGTGATCAAGTTGTCAATCTTAGAAGAATTGTTACCAGTAACCAAAATATCATCAACATACACCAAAATTATGATCTTACAATGATTTTGCTGGTATACAAAGATTGAAGTGTATGAGACAACATTGATAAACCTTCTTGACATTAAGGCAGACTTGAGGTATTCATACTAGGCCCTAGGTGCTTGCTTAAGGCCGTACAAAGCTTTCTTAAGCCTGCAAACATATGTAGGATATAGAGAACTGGCATAGCCTAGAGGTTTAGACATAAACACATATTCAACAAGCTTTCCATTAAGGAAAGCATTATTAACATATAATTGATGCACTAGCCAGCTAAAAGTAGCAATAAGGGTAAGCATAGTTCTTATAGTTGTTGGTTTCACCACTAGAGAAAATCTTTCAGTGTAATCAACACATGGTGTTTGATGAAAATCGTTTGCAACCAATCGTGCTTTGTGTCTCTGTATATAGTCCCATCTACATTAAACTTCAATCTGAATACCCACTTGTTACCAACAAGATTCATAGAAGAACCAAATCTTAGGTTTGATTAGCTATAAGAGCCCGATGCTCAAGATCCATAGCTTGCTTCAAGGGCACACTGGTAAGAGCTTGCTTTATTGATGTAGGAATGATAAGGTTGGGATTAGGTTTTGGAAGATGTTTAGAGGTGAGATAGGCTTTAGGTTTAAGTGATCCAGTTTTGGATCGTGTGACCATAGGATGAGAAGGAAGCTTTTGATAAGGAATAGATACATTAGTGTTTAGTGTGTGAAACAGTGGGTTGGGATAGATCTAGATTAATGGTAGCAAAGGGTACATGAATAAGAGGAACGTGATCAGGATTGTCAATGACTGAATGATCTGTTTCTTGAACATTTGTGTTATATAAGTCAATATTATGCAAAGGAGAAGAGTTAGAAGAATTACCAGAAGAAGACCTGTGAACAATGGGAGCTGAAGTAGATCTCTGAGCTTACCGAGAATGTGTAAGGGGTGTTATTTCCTATAAAGGATTAACTGTGCCAAGCTGAAAACTTGCACCAGAAGGGGATATGCAAGATATAAGAGTAGTATTTGACTTAGGAAAACATTTAGAGAAGGGAAAAGCAGTTTCATTAAAGAGAACAGTTATAGCAACATAAGTTCTGCCAGTTGAATGAAAACACATATATCCTTTATGAGATGGAGAATATCCTATAAAAACACAAAGATCACTTCTAAACTGAAGTTTATGCTTGTTATAGGGACAAAGATGACGGTAACATTCACCGCCAAAAGGCTTTAGGAAGTTGTAATCTGGGGTTTTATTGAATAGGACTTGAAATGGTGACAAACCAAACAATGTGGTAGTTGGAAGCCCATTAATAAGATAGGTTGAGGTTGAAACAGCATGCCACCAGAAGGAAGAAGGCATGGCGGCTTGGGCAAGAAAGGTAATCCTTATTTCTGTCAAATGTATGTGTTTTCTTTCAGCCCTCACATTTTGATTGCGTGTATGAGGGCATGAATGTCTAAATTAGATGTCATTGGAGATTAAAAATTGCTCCAACACTCTATAAATGCTTTAGATTGAATGGCTTTGATGTTGGTTGAGAATTGATTTTCTACGTAGTCCTTAAACTGTAAGAAGACCTTAAATGCTTCTGATTTCAATTTAAGAGGATAAACCCAGCTATACCTCTTGAAATCATCAAGGAATAATATGTAGCATATATACCCATCGTTAGAAAAAAAATAGAAGCTAGCCCCTACAAGTCAGTATATATTAATTCTAAGAGTTTAGTTGCATGAGATTCAGAAATTGAATGATGCAACACATGACTCTTGCCTTTAGGACATGCTGTACAGAATGTATGTTGGGAGGTAGGAGTAGTAATATTACACTAAGTTAAGAACTTGGGAAACATTTTTAGCACTTGGATGCCTAAGATTTCTATGCCATAACTCAAATACAGAAGACAATGATGCTTGAGAATCAGTAGAACATGTTGTACTATTGATAACAGAAAATGCAGAAGGATTACAAGTCATAGCAGTATGAGTTGCAGCCAATTCAAGCTTACAATTGAAAGAGAATTATACATTGAACTAGACTTATTCAACATGGAATCGGTAAAGAAAATAGGTTTAGCTGCAAAAGAGCATGTAACAGAAGAAAAATAAGAAGAAGAGTTGGCATCAATTATTTGACAAGTCAGTGCAGTAGCCCCCCTGTTGTTTGGCAGTAAAAGCTTGCTGAGACCTCATTTAAGCTTCCCTTTGAGAAGGCCCCTCTTGGTTGCTTCTTCCTTAACAAGACAATAATTGGAGTTATATCAATGAATAAATTGTTATCTTTAGTAAGTTGAGACAAACCAACAAGGTTTTTAGCAAAATTAGGTATTCCTAAGCATAAACTTGAGTTTTAAAACAATAGAGGCATAAGGAATTGGAAGGAAAGTAGAACTTGTATGTGAGATTTTGAATGTCTTACCATCACCGACAATAAGTTTCTCTTCAGCATTGCAGTCTTGTGCAAAGTGAAAATTGTTGAGATCAGAAGTAATGTGATTGGTAGTAGCACTGTCTGCATACCAATTTCTGTTACTCTAATTGGCTTCTATGCTAGCAGCCATTGTAGTAAGATTACTAAAGTTTGTGTTCTGAGAATTATGTAAAGAAGAAGAAGAGGCGCTTCTCTGTAGTTGATAGTTTCTGTCAAACCTGTTATAACAGGTTAGTGCTCAATGGCCTACTCTTCCACAGACTTGACAGGCCAGTTTCCCTCCATATCTTCCTCTTCTACCTCTTCTTCCACCATTAAATGATCCACGCCCATTTTGATTACCTCTTCCTCGACCAAAATTTCCACCATTGTTACTGAAATTTCCATTCTTTCCTCCAAGATTACTTCCAACAAAATTTGATGTCATAGAGTACTTCACATCTAATGCAGCTTCTACATTTAACCTCTCGATCCTACACTCATGACTCATGAGTAAAGCTTGAACTTCTTCAAATGTTACATCTTCACTCCTAGATGTAACATTCACAACTACCGAGTCATATTCAACTCCAAGAGCATCTAAGATATGAAGCATAATGTCTTGATCACTTACATGATTTCCATCAGCAGTTAATGCATCACCAAGACTTTTCCTCTTGTCACAATAGTCTTGGCTGCTTTGATTGCCTTTCTTGATAGAATGAAGGAGATTCTTAAATTGGAGCATCCTTGCTCTGGACTGACTTGAGAAGCTTCTTTCAAGTTCTTTCCATAGATCTTTCGAGACAGTACTGCAACATTGTCCCCATCACTCTTTCAAACATGGATGACCTAAGGTAGCTTAGAAGTAGCTGATCTTTCCTGATCCAAGTAACATACTTTGGGTTATCAGAATCATTTGCTAAACTGTTTCCTATTATAGTAGGAACAATCTGAGACTTCCATAACATAAAATTGTCCTAATCGAGCTTAATCAGCAGAGAAGAATTAAGCATGGTATTGAGAGATTTTGAAATCAGACTATCATCACTAGAGTTACTTTCATTACTTACAACAGATTCGACTGCCATAGCTCTGATACCAAGTTAAGTTTTAGGATTGACAGCAAAACAGAGCCAAAGAAGGGAGAAAGAAAGAAAGAAGATAAGAGAAGAAGATGCTTGATTACTTGAAAAACCTCCCAATCTTTCATTAACCTAAACTGACAAAGATTAATACAAATATATAGTCATTGCAAGAGCTTTGATCAACTAACCAATTGACTAACTAGCTATAACAGATTTAACAGTTTAAACATAAATGTGCGGGAAAGTGATTATGTAATTAATGCATGCTTTACATGCATTAATTACATGGGCAACAGATTAATCGATTTTATCCTTATTATTGGAAGAGTCCAAGATCACGTAATTGGAATTGTCCAACTAATATCGATTGTCGTTGATAGGATTTTTTTTTATGGGAGTTGAACTTAAAATTCACAATGGATGGAAGCACATTGTAAACACCATATATTATTGGAAAACTATTAATTATACCCTCAAACTTTATAGTTGTTGTCATTTATAACCCTCAACTTTATTTTTCATTCATAATTAACCTTCCCTCCAAAATATTTAAATTGCCGTTAGTTTAATTTTTTTTATTTTACATATTTACCCCTTTCAAGAGGCAAAATTAGAAAGTGTAAAAGTTACGAGCTTAATATGTAAGGTAGATGAATACTTACAGAAAATACAAGAAATTTCCTAGTTCAACGAATTGCGAACGCCAGCATTTCGTCATAGACGTAAAATCAAACTTCTTATAAATTTGAAGCAAATTTGAACATATACACGACGCTCCAAATTCCCCCTTCCAAAAATCCAATTTCAACCTCCATCTGAGACCACATGGTCCAGATCAAAATGAAGCTAAAATGGATTCTTATGATTTCTTCCTTCTATTCCCACTCGTTGGTCCGAATAAAAATTTTAAGGTTAAAGTATAAAATATACTCATGTACTTTGATTAAACTGTAAACTATATCCATAAATTTTTTTTCCATATCTCCATGCATATATATTTTAATCAAACTATAAAATATATTTTTTTTAATAAAATTCCCATAAAAAAATAAGCATAAAAGGCACGTGCCACACGCATGTGGCAAACTTAAATCAATTTTAATTTTTTTACTTTTCTTATTGTTTTACTTTTACAGCCCTATATGAAGAATTTTGAAAAATCGCAGGGGGGGAAGCTCGTCGTCGTGACAGAGTGACCAAGTCTGAGGATCAAAGAGGTCGAAATCTCCCTAATTTGTTGGTTATTCTTTCAAGTATGTTAATTTCTTGGTTAATTTTGTGTTCATCTATGGGTTATGGGTTTCTTTGTTTGAAACTTTCCATCTTTGTGATCATCTTTGTTCGGGTTAATTTGGGTTTATAGGTTTCGTACCTTGAATTGATTTTTATTTGTTTTCGTGGCTGAAAGTTAAAAGGGATTGAAGAATTTTGAAGAATTTTGGGGGAGGGATCTAAATCTCATCAATTTTCACTCAGGCATGAGTGTTCTTGGGTTGCGCTTTTCCGATCCAATTTAACTGGGAAAGAGGAGTTTTCTAGTTTGGATTTTCGTTTTCTTGTTGACTTTTGTGGTGAATTGAGTGAAGAAAATTTCAGTTGTTCATCTTTTCTGATGACTTTCGTTGTATTTTTCAGGTTGAGTGAGTTGGAAGAAAGGAAGGAAAACTAGCTGAGTTTTCCATTTGGAGGAAGAGAAAAATTCCTGGTTTGAACAAGCTTTTCCGAGACTTTGAATCCTTTCCCCCCCTAATCAGACACTATTTGGCTAATTAAGCATCGAATTTTCCTTCGTTTTCTTTTCAACCTTGGAGGCTTAAATATGGGAGTGAAAGTAGCTGCAACATGTTTGCATTGGACGCAGCCGATTCTTCCTCATTCCCCTTCTTCTTCTTCTTCTTCTCCTCCTCCTCAAACACTAGCTTATACAATCTCATCTCCTTCTTCGAAACGACGAAGCCGTAGTGATGGAGGAGCTCTCATGTGCCAATATGTTCATATACTGGATCGGTCGTCTCCGTTCGGTACCGCATCACGGAAGCTCCCGATCTTTTGAATTTATGAAACTGAGAGTTCGTCCGATTAGACGAGCTATAAGTGCAAGCTTCGATTCCTTCTCGGATGAAGAATACTCCAACAAAATTCCGCTGACAACGACAAAGCTGATGATATTAGCGACGTCAATGCCATCAAATCATATGCTGAGGCGGTTTCTGATTTCAGGGACAATCATGGCTGTAAGGCTTACACGTGACCGTCAGGAAATAATAGGTACGAAAATGAAATTAACTTTTTGTTAGATTTAATAAAAAAGAATAATGATAAATATATTTTATAATTTGATGAAAATACAGAGATGTAAAAATATGAAAAAAAAATATAAAGATATGATTTATATTTTAAATATAAGAGTATGTTTTGTATTTTAACCAAATTTTAATTCTTTCTTCCTCGTAAGAGAATTCTAGAATGTAAATGAAACCGCTAGATACATTTTCTTCCTTCTTTTTTCTATTCATAAATAATTTCTTCCTTCTATTCTCAAATACATGTGAGCTCTCTGTTCGGGTCGTGTATCTGCCCAAATACAATTTCTTCATGCGGTCGGTGCGATCTTGGGTTGAGAATACATGAAAACCCATAAGTTCTTTTGAGTTTAAGACTTTCTAATAAACGAAGCTCATAATTTTTATTCTTTCTAATTTTGTCTCTTGGAAGGGGTAAAACTGTAAAATAAAAAAATCTAACTAACAGAGTTTAAAATTTTGGATGGAAGGTTAATAGGGAATGAAAAAGTAAATTGAGAGATATAAATGATCAAATTAAAAATTCAGGGTTATAAATGACACTAATTTCAAAGTTTAAAGGTATAATTTATAATTTTTCCTATTTTATTTGCAAATAATTGTAGTAGAAGAGATTATTCTTGAGTCTAACACCATGTTGAAATATTTGTTTCAACTAAGTTTTCTTCTACCCAATATAGGCTTTTGGACTTGGAAGCCGGCTAATCATAAGCTTCAAAAACCTTTTTATTGTTAGATATGCTTTTATCTCTTAAACTATCACCAACATACATTTTAAAACATAAATTTCTGAAAATTGTAATTCGCTTTGCTCATAAACAATTAAAAATTTTGTTTTAACATTTAGGGCGAGATCCGAGATCATTAGAATGGTAAGGAAGAATGGACAAAAGTAAGGACACATAAAATGAGCTACACCATAACCTTTTAGACATCTTTAAAATGACCACCATTTGGATTTTATAACCAGAAAAATAAACCGTTATTTTAAAACAAACTATTGAAATGATATTTTTAAATAGTTTAGAATTATAAATTTTAAAAGTTTAGGCTTTGAAAGTGTGATTCAATTATAGTTTAAGGGTACTTAGGAGCTGTTTGATACAAGTGTATCCTTGCCCAAATATTTAGAAAATGACCAACACCCTTATTTGGTAATATAATTGAAAAAAAGTTTTTGAATTTCAAAGTTTGAGATACCCTCAATGTGGGTACTGAAACTCTGTCAAAATTAGAATTTTCAGGTTCCAGCAATCATAAATTCTCTCTATTTTACTAAACTTTCCTTATTATCTCATAAACATACTTTAAGTTCAAGAATAACATGGCAAAGTTGTGAACAAATCTATAGTGGCATTTTAAAGATGAGCAAAAGGTTATGGTATAGCTCATTTTACCTGCCCTTACTTTTGTATCACAGAAATAATACTATAACAAACTACACTCCCTACAAACTACTATAACAAACTTGTATTAAAATAATAACAGTTTTCTAGGCATATGAACTTTTTCACAATCACATCCCGATAATATAATTCTAAAAATTACATACCTTTATCTTATTATGGCTACGCTACAAGTTCAAACAGCGTATATCATAATTATAATTTTGGAATAACCTTGTAGGTCCAAAGATGATTACTGAACACATGTTTAAATTTTAATTGTTTTAATGAGGAAATCAAATATTTTAATTAATCTAATTATGTGATGTGTCATTCAACCAAATTATATTTTCTAGACTAACGTTAGGGCAAATAGTATGAAATGAGGAAAGATATGGGTTCGCATTATCTTGAATTTTCGAGTTGTGATTTATTTTATATTTCTAAAATTTTGTTATGATTTTTTTCTCAAATTTTGTGAAAATTCAGAAATTATATCATAATGTCGCGTAGAAACGGGCGGAGTTGAACATTTCCAATGAATCCATCAAACCATTGTGTTATTATGGACATCCTGCTCAAATTAGAATGCCGAGGACATGTGTAAAACCTGGGAGAAAGTTTTATGACTGCTCTAGATGTTCGATACTAACTTATTTCTTAAATTTTATTTTTTAACATTTATTGTACATATAACACTTTTACATAAAAAATTATGGCCAATACGTCAAAACCCGACTTTTGGAGGACTATTTTGCAAAACTTAAGCATTGTGAAAAGGGTTGTCTTTTGAGATTTTGGTATAGATGACCCAATTATATAACTTATAGATAAAAATAACTCACCAATTCAATAGTATGCACAAATAACATTGTTTAAATTAGGAAGTTTATATTAGTTATGAATTTATTATTTTACATTTTTTTACATTTGTAACAGCCAAAAATAACTTCCTATCACTTGTGTTTTTTTTCTTTTGTTTGTTTGTAGTATTTTTTCACTTCTCTCAAATAATTTTCTTTAAAAGACATTATACCCAAAAAAATCATACTTTCATTTTCTTTATACGTCGTCTACTCCCCCTCCCGTCTCTCTCCAATATCTATGTTTCATTTTTTTGTGAAAAAAGCCAAAATAGAATGGGAGATCTCAACGCATCTTGCTCGTTCAATTGCATCTATCTCATCAATACGTAAACATATAGTTTATTTGTTGTCAATAAATTTTTTACTTATGGTTATGCTACATTGTAATGTATCATATCTTCTATTATTCTCCTGTCTTTGTAGATGTTGGCCACAAAATAGACACCATCTTCAGTTTTGCAGTCAATCATCTTTGTTATTGAGCATAAAAAATAAATTGAAACGACCCATGCCAAGTAAACAGCTTGCTAACGATAAGTAATTAATATCTAGCCACTTTCAACAACCATTACCGAGGGTTTTCGGTGTGATCACTCAATTAGTTTTGTTAGATGGTATCGATCTTTTATTGATTCTTGGTTCCGTGATTGCCTACTTCTATGTGTGTAGGTCAGCTTGTCTCTGTGCTTTGGTGTACCTTGGTGACCATTTGAGGTGTTAAGCTAGGTGATTCCCTGTGTTGGTTTGATGGTTGGTTGTTGTGCTATGTTGTGACTAGGGTGATTTTTCCCTTGATTTGGTTACGTCCGTGATTTCTGTGTTGTATCTGTCTAGCGGTGTATCTTATAATTAAGTGCTCCTAGTTTTGCAGAATAGTATGCTTATATTGCCCATCTAGCTTTGAGTCTTAACATTATAGTGCATGTTGCATACATGGGTTTGCCCTTATATAAGTGTAATCCATTTTATTAATATATTTACCTTTGAAAAAAAAACATAAAAAAAAGAAACAAAGTGATGTGAAGTAATTATTGGTAGTTATAAAATAAGTGAAATGATAAAATAACGAGTTTATAACTAACTTAAACGTCCTAAACTTTAAATATATATATATATATATATGTGGTAATAAAAGTACTCATCTAATACAATTTGCATTATCTTTTGACCTAGTTGGACTGCTTCACCTAAGAGACTCCAACCCCAAATAAAGCCCCCATTTGTACACCGTATCCTAGACCTTGTAAGTAGACCTCCATTAACATATGGAGATGGTTTTGGACCTCCCTTGATATATATATATATTCCTGCTTTTGACATCCCAAAACACCAGAACATCAACACTGACATGCTATGCATAGCACCAAACTCAGACAAATTACAACTAAGAAATTCACAAGTGTTTTCCAATTTCTTCCTTCAGCTTCATGTTGGCTCTTACATGAACCCTCCATCGGGTGGAAATAATTGTTGGGGCTGGTTTTGAAATTCCATCCAGAATCGGGAGTTCTCATTTTTCAATGGAGGCCTGTTTATGAGGGAGGAATTTCAGATCCCCCACCCGTACCACCAAAAGTATATCTATTGCACAGTAATCTATGGAAAAAAGATAAAAAAAAAACCTAAAAAGTCGGATCATGATAAAGAAGGTTTGGTGGTTGTATAATTCTCAAACTATGAAAGTCGTCTACTTGCATAGTAGATGGGGTGATCAAGCGGCCCTTCCAACAAAAACCAATGATTACATTCTATTACGACCTTCAACCTCTGCATCATCTCAAAGTACCGACAATGCTCAAACAAGTACCAAAAAATTGCACTTCCCCAAAACCTCCAGCCTGGATTTTGTTGTGTCCAGGATGTCTTAAGAGCAGGTTCAATACCGCGATGACAAAGCCTAGAAGAAGAATGCATGTTCAAAATTTTCTTGACAGAAGGAACTATGCGCCAATTGTCAGAAAGTTGAAGGACCCTGGCGGCTAATTCTTTTTATAAGGGGGTATGTGCCAAAATGTGAAATTGCATAACGTATTAAGAGCAATTTAGCCACACAAAAAATCTTTAAAAAAAATGCTAGAACCTAGGGAACTGTCATAAGCTCCCTGGAGCCTTCAATGTTGATTGTTGAAGAAGCCCTATACAATTATTTCTTCATCGCCATCTCTCAAGTAATTTTGTGTATATGGGTAAGGGTTGAGGGAAATAGTTACGTTTAATAGTCTAGTAGGAGCAATAAAACAATAGCCTGAGAACACAACGAGCGATGTCTAGGGTGAATAAGTACTGAGGCCAGCCTTTAGATGTTGACAAAATGGTGCGATGTGATGAGTCCCTTACCCATATACAATTTACTCCTGATATAAGAATTACAAAATGGTGCAATGTGACAATATGTATACGCTAGATTATCAAAATTTCATCCCCTTAATATTTGTTATTGTCAAAAATTACATATCTCCCTAGAGTCAATGTTATGTTCAAATTCATTCATCTAAATTGATAAATTAAATTGATCTCAATCAATTACTTAATCAATTTATTTTATTTACTAATTATTCAATAATTAGAAAATAATCAATTAATTAATTTAAACATTGATTTCTTGCTCTTACTAATTAAGTGACAACACCCATCACATATGGGTTTAGAAAATATAGTTTGGACCAAAACATATTTTTGGTCCAACTGGTGTTGTTTTTCATTCTTATCCGTATGATCTACTCCTGAGATCGAATGGACCCATATGAAGAAAGCTATGAGATTCAAATGCTCAGTAAATTTATCTCCATAAATTCTCGAGCTATTTAATCTTGACATCGTACGACTCCAATATAGGTCTGATGTCGAATCAACTCTCGATTCATGCGTGCTACATTTTGTGTTAGTGCAAATAAACTCTTTTATTTCACGGTCCACAGAATATTTTAACATATTACCTTCATGAATATCAGTAATAAAAGTGAGAGATAAAGTTATCATTTTACTCTTCTAATTATTAATTCCTTAACTCATTTATTGACTGTGAATAAAAAGACATAATAGTGAATTGTCTCGTACATTTCACAATGTCTTATTCAATGATTCATTTCATCGAATATTTGGCCAATTTAATTTATTCACACATCCATCGATGAAGCATAAGGTGATATTGATGCATTTGTAATCTCGTCACGAATTTTTATATCAGTGAATCACGCACCTCCAACATAGCTGAATCACGATCCTAACAACCAAGGTATTGTCCGACAATTCGAATTCACTCATTTGGCATATCAAATATTGTACTAGTATATTCAACATGTTTCACAATATGTCTAGGTCAACTATTAGAGTCTCCACTCTCATACCCCAAGAACGGCATCATTTGGTTAAACCTAACATTGGCAACCAGACTCCATTGCCCAGTCGATCCTAAAACTGCGAATAATATTATAAACTATTTTAGAAGAGTTTATCTAGAAGATCCCTCTGTCTTTACTCTTCTTACGTTGACAATAGTTCAAGTACTTGAGTAAATTATAAACACGCTTTAATTAATAAAAAACTTTCATTCATTCATTAAATACAATAATAAAAAATGTTAGAGAAAAAATTAAATAATCAAAAATAGTTATTATTGTTGGTCATCGCGGCGTGTGTGGCTCGAGGCCATTTAAAAAGAAACTTTTATTAAAAAATGATTCTTTTAATAAAACGAAAACTTACGCAATGCCATAATAACCAAATAAAAGTTTTTTATTGAAAACTCTTTTTCAATTAGTCCGGATCCATTATATATTTATATATTAAATGCTAGGAATTACATACCTCTTGTAGTCTTAATCAAGCGTCCTTGCAAAATTGATCGATCATCCGTCCCACAAAACTGTTCCAACAATCAGTAGACTCGGAGGATCCACACCAAGATCTTCCAAGTCAATCCTCAACGCACTAGGATGTGTGTGGGAACGTATAATATTACAATACACTTTTTCTGTCTCTAGATGTTCTCAATAAATGAGATCTAGAGATTTTCTGAGAATGATTTTTGTGAGAAGATTTTCTAAAAGAACGTGATGACTATTCTTATAAAGATTTGATTAACTATTAATCGTAGAGAAAAAAATCACTCTGAGAAATTGTGTTCACAACTCGATTCTCAGATTGATCAACTGATGATTTAATCAACTCTTTCATCAACTAAGACCATTCAAATAAAATATGTATCTTATTCTAGATAATGGCGTATCAGATATTTAGGGATAATTAAAAAATTATTATTTAATTTCAAATTGCCCAATATAGTGGGAGTCACCTGCATTTGGCGTGAAGCAACACAGTGCATCACGGCACTGTATGGCATTGCTATGTTACAAGCCTACTATTGTTGTGCGACGTGGCACAATAGAAATCATGGTGATCTATGATTCCTAATCATTGATCGATACGTGACAATTACACTAAATTAAATATTTATTTTAGTCAGAAAAATATTTAGATATTAGTTTATTCAAAAATAACATATATGATTATCCCTATCAATTAAATTATCTGTTATCTAAACAAATAACAGATTTAATTGATACAAATTATTATTTAATAATAATAATAATTTAATTATCTAATTTCATAAATTAGATATTTTGTCTCAATTATCCATAATTTAGAAAAATAATCAAAATATATATATAATTTTCGAAAATAATATTATTATATATAAATAATTCAATTAATTAATTTTTAATTAATTAATCACACATACATATCTCATAATTATGTACTTGCCCCAGAATAAAAATTCATTTGTAAGTAAGTCTTTTTCTCATGTCCTAAAATATTCACACTCTAGACTGCGTAGTATAGAAGTGACTTGGAGACCATGGACCTATAATTTTAAGCTCCAATAAATCAGATTATTACTTAAACTCTTTAATTAAATAATTTTATTTATTAATTTCATTATTACTCCACTATAAATATGGAATTGAACTCTTAGTGATTATAGAATGTATTTATAGAGTATTGCCATGTAGTCCACTAATATAATCAATTCATGTAATTTTATCCTCCAATTATTGGTTCTAAATTATAATTGATCAAAATTATCATTTTACCCTTCTAATTACCTCTTGATCCTTAAGTACCATCAATTCACTAGTGAATGACTAATTTATAATAATTGTAGCTCAATGACTATTCAGTTCCATAATTAACACTTAAGGGAACCAATATATGATCTGTTAGGAAAGCTTGGATTACAAATGTTGTAAGATCATGTTCCCAGCCATCCATATCACTGAATCTCCAAAACAAAAGTCATTATCCTATTTTACAAACAAACATTAACGAGTGGATCGAAAGATCTAATAGACATGTAAGGAGTTCATGACTACTTAGGATTCAGACTGATCTACATATGATAATCGAATTGATGTATATTAAATCTTTATTATAAATGGTACGTTGATAATGACATTAATTCATATCGGTTCAGTCATATATTATCTCATTACATAAAGTACATTCACTTAGATGTATATCCACATCAATAATTTGGATCTAGATCACACGCATTCATAATGCTTAATGAACCGTACTAACAACCATTCATAGTGATTTCACACTTTAATATGTTGCTGACAATTTTATTCATCATCTATGATCATAATCCTCTTGTATTAATACAAGATCATAGTCTCATTAATGAATATAGAATTTTCATATATTTATTTAAATTATTCAACAATAATAAAAAAACAATTATAAGAAAGATGTAATCCTCATTAAATTTCATATCAAAATGACAATACACATACTTTGAGGGCATAACCCCCAACAATCTCTCACTTGCTCTAAAGCAAATATGATGTTCCGCAGGAAGTGTCTGTAAAAAGATCAGCCATGTTCTGTTCTGACATTATCTTCATAATAGTCACATCCTCTCGATGCATGATCTCTTTTACAATATGATATTTTCTCTTTATGTATTTACCCCTCTTGTTACTCCTTAATTCCTTGGAATTCCCTACCGTTCCACTGTTATCATTGTACATGATCGGTGGCTTGTCCATATTTGAAACTACTTCTAGATCAGTATAGAACTTTTTGAGCCATACGCTTCTTTCACAGCAAGCCGCTATATATTAGGCTTCCATAGTGGAATCTGCAATGCTGAATTGTTTAATACTTCTTTAGACTACAACTCATCCACTTAGGCTGAACACTGATCCAGATTTTGACTTTCAACTATCTCTATTTGATTGAAAATCAGAATCAGTATATCTAAGGAGGTTCAGGACTCTACATGAATAAATAAGCATATAGTTTATCATTCTCTTAAGATACTTTAGAATGTGCTTTACTGCAATCCAGTGTTCCAAACCTGAATTCGATTGATAACGAATGATAATTCCCACTGCATAATAGATGTTCAGTCTTGTACACAACATGGCATATATAAGACTCGTAACTGCTGAATCATGGGGAATCTTTCTCATATCCTCTTCCTCCTGAAGTGTCTTAGGACATTGTTCCTTGGAGAGGACAATTCCATGTATGTACGGTAGTTGAGCTTTCTTTGAATTCTCCATAGAGAATCTCTCTAGAACCTTATCAATATAAGATGCATGAAAAAGTGCCAAGAGCTTGTTCTTTTTATCCCTTAGGATTTAGATGCCTAGAACATAGATCGCCTCTCCCAAATCTTTCATTTAGAATTTTTTAGCTAACCATTTCTTTACCTTTGACAAATTTCTACACCATTCACAATGAGTATAATATCGTCAACATAAAGAACTAAGAAAACCACCATCTTACATTTGATATATTTATGAACACAGGTTTCGTCAACATTTTTCTCGAAGCCATAAAACTTTATAATCTCATCAAAGGTAAGATTCTAAGATCTAGATGATTGCTTTAATCCATAAATGAATTTAAGCAACTTGCACACTTTCTGATCTTGCCCATTTTATAAGAACCCTCCTGGTTGCATCTTATAGATGTTTTTTTAATAGAACCATTCAGAAAAACTGTCTTGACGTCCATTTGTCATATCTCATAGTCAAAATTAGCGACTATGTACAAAAGGATGCAAAAGATTTGAGCATGGCCACTTGGGAGAATGTCTATTCATAACGACTTCCTCCATTTCGGTATAGCCCTTGGCTACTAACGTGCTTTAAAGTCTCTACTTTTCCATTTGCGCCTCTTTTCTTCTTGAAGATCCATTTACATCAAATGGGCCTGACATCTTCAAGTGGATCTATAAGTTCCCAGACGAAATTGGAATACACAGATTTCATTACTTGGTTCACGGCATCTTGCTATTTCTCCTTTTCAGAATCATCCATTGCTTCTTCATAAGATAATGGATCGTCTTTATTAGTGTCTGACACTAGAACATGTGCTTCTAGTTTATAGCGAGCTGATTGTCTCACAACTTTTCCACTACGACGTTGCACTGGGGTTTCCTTTGCAGGAACTATAGTTTTCCTGGTTTGTCATTATTAGTAAAAATTGAAGGTGGTCTGATCTCATCAGCCACTAATTCCTCAAGAACTACTTTACTACGGGGTCCGTAGTTTTGCATATAGTCATGCTCAAGGAAGGTTGCATTTGTCGACACAATCACCTTTTGATCCTCATGATTATGATAGTACCCACCTCTAGTTTCTAGATCATAGCCTATGAATATGCATATCTCAGACCACGAGTCTAACTTTTCAGTCTTGGTCTAATAACATGAGATGGACACCCCCATAAGTGTTGTGTGTAGTGAATATCCCCAAAATGTAAGTGACAATGATGAGTAGCTTAACAAAGAGGTTCAGTTTCTCTTCTCTACAACAACATTTTGCTGTGGTTTTTCAGGTCCTGTGAGTTGGGATAGGATTCCACACTCCAGTAAATAATCATTGAATTCTAAATCTAAGTATTCACTGCCCCGATCGAATCGAAGGATTTTCAATGATTTACCTAATTACTTTTCAGCTTCAGTTTTGAAGTCTTCAAACTCTTCTTTACATTAGGTAAGTATAACCATATTTTGAGTAATCGTCAATAAAAGTAATGAAGTACTCATACCCACCTCTAACTTGTACATTGATCAGTCATTAAATATCACTATGCACTAGCTCAAGTGGTTCATTAGCTCTATGGCCCTTTCTAAAGAAAGGTCTATTGGTCATTTTACCCTCTAGACAGGATTCATTAATAGGAAGAGTTCTAATTTTTTGTTCTCTCAAACCACTATGCTTTGTTAACATGTTTAAACTATCTACATTAATATGTTCCAACCTCAAATTTCAAATATATGTGTTATCATCATCATGAGAAACTCTTTGTCGTTTGTTAGTTTTAGGTTTTGCTACTTTAAATAATTCAAAATTATTTAATGCGTGTTCAGTCAGTTTAAGCATATACAGTCTGTTTATAACTTTTGCATGACAAATATCGAATCTATTCTTTGAAAAAATAAACTCTTTATTACTAATAAAAACTTCAAATAATTGTTCTTGCAAAAATGAAAGAGAAAACAAATTTCACTAAAAATCAAGAATATAATAAACATTGTTCAAAATGAAATAATTATATCTAAAAAGTAATCGGGTTGTCCCTAATGCTTTAGCTGACACGAGCGCACCACTGTCAACTCTCAAAATGACCTCGCCTTCAGCCGGCTCCCTTGATGAATCAAGCATCTGCAAAGAAGAACATACATGGTTAGTGGCTCCTAAATCAAGTATCCAGAATGATAAATCATATTACATTCAACAAGCTTCAAGAACAAGTAAATGATATTTTCCTTTCTTTTTCAGCTCGGAAAGATACTTGTTACAGTTTCTCTTCCAATGACCTTCAACCCCACAGTGGAAACATTTTCCCTTGGGCTTGTTTTCGATCTCGTTCTTCTTGACTTTTGGTGATGTCTTGACTTTATTCCCTTTTTTGTTCTTATCTTTTATCCTTACCAATGTTCTTCTTCCTTTTCTTGTTCTTTACAATATTGGAAGAATGTTTTTGCTCAACAACATTTTCCTCGCCCTCTTTGGTCATTCTAAGGTTGAGTGACTCAAAAGTTTGAAGTTCATTCAACAATTGGGTCATGTTGAATTGAAATTTGTTCATAACATAGTTGATCATGAACGTAGAAAAAGATGGTGTGAGTGACTCAAGTATAATGCTAACTTGAATCCGCTCATCAATGGTCGCCTCATGTACTTCTGTCTCATGAATTATGTTGATCATGTTCAAAACATGTTCTTGCACAGAAGTACCATTTGTCATCTTAGTTGTCATATAGCTCATTGTGGCCTCATGACGACTTTGATCAGACAGCTACTCAAACATTTCATGTAGATATTTCATAATCTCATAGGCAGTCTTTATGTTTTCATGCTTGGTTCTCATAACATCATTCATGCTTACAAGCAGGTAGCATTTCACCTTGTTGTTTGATATGATCCAAGCATCATATTTGTCCCTAACATTTTTAATGGCATTAGCAGCGGCCTCCTCAGGACATTCCTCACAAATCAGCATTAAGTTCATATTTGATTTTCAACATACAAAATTATCCCCATTCAATTTCTCAAGAGCGAGTAAAGAAATAACAAGGCTGCCCTTGGTAGACATAATAATGATAACTGAAATTTAAAATATATAAGATTTAATATAATTGACAAATATCTAGAATTCAAAAAATAAACATGATGCATGAATGCAACATAATAAACACATAAATTTAACAATTACGAATCATGATAAAATAACCAAACGATTAATGTGTTGTCTTAGGGTCAGTCAGATTAATATCAAACTGTATATGAGACATTCTCATCCTTATTAATTAAAACTTAAAATATCTCATATTTTCTCTTTTAATGATAAGATATCGCTTGTTCGGTCAACTCACAACTATTCACATGAAAGTTTAATTGTGGCTTTGTGAGTGTAACTCATTATTTCAGATTTCATGACTTCATTTAGAATATGTCACCTTAGGGTCGGTCAAAACTAAACTACATCACTTCCTCTTATCTTCTTAAGAAAAATCTTAGTAGTGGTACAGCTTGAAACCTTTCTTAGGGGGATAAAAACAAATTCATCTCGAGGCCCTTACTTCATCTCACAGTGTTGTACTCATGCTAGAGACCACAGGTTACATTGACATGTCAACCTTCTCATACTCACTATTTTAGAATTATGTGTTTCCATTTTAACTAATTAATTAATTTCAAATTAATCATTGGTTAAAATAATAACCCAATGAATATTTAATAATCAGTTATGTCAATCTCATTGGTATAAGTTAATTTAACCTTCTAAAACGCCTAAGTCAAAATTAGATGAACTAATTAATTATATTCATCAAACTTTAATAAAACTCTTTTACTAAAGTCAGTTATCCTAAAGGTTACTATAACCCTTAGTGTGGTGTTTTTATCAAGTTTAACTAATTAAAACTTAGTTGTTTATATGCAATTAATTTCATAAAATAGTACATATAATCATATTAGGACAATCCTAATAAATCATGTTTCTACTGATGAGATGCATGATCAAATAAAACTATGTGAAATTTTCATGTATGACATGTGATCGACTAATGCATGGACATGCTATCAAACATAACAATTAAAATAATTAAAAATTAAATAAAATAATAATGGACCGAGTGGCTATTGGGTATTTTTGAATTACAACCCTTGAAATAAAGAAATAAAATTACAAAGCGGATTTCAAGAATACATATTTCCCAAATATTGTCTTCTCCTCTCGACGTCCATCTTAATAATCTTCAAGCTTCGAATTAAAATCTTTTTAATTAGGAAAAACTATTTTTCTTAATAAAATTAATTTTTATAATTATTCTTTTAAACATTTTATTTAATTTGATCAAACTTGGATCAAACTCAATCAACCTATTAATTTCTAATTTTAATAAAGTTATAAATTAATAATTAATTTTAAAATTAGTTTAATTTCAAAATTTAAAAGAATAATTGATAGATTTAGGGTTATCAAAAAAATTTACAATAATAGAGGTTGGTATCAGGATTTGTGTGAAACTTTCCTAAACGTGACAACAGTTACCACTAACCACCACCCACCACTGGAACTGCCGCCACCAGCCATCGACCACCGCCGACCGACAACCACCGACTGACAACCACTGACCATCGGTGCTCGTCGATTGTCATCTTTGGTGCTGATTTTCTGGCAACGTCGCCAGAATAGTAAACTCCAGCGACCTTTCCAGCTTCAAAATTTGACGGTGCCAACGCTAGAAATCCAATTTCTTTTCTCTTTCCTTTATCATTGTTGGTTCTTCATTTTCTCGCGATTCGAATAATTACAATAAATATTCAAAATAAAATTATGAAAATTCATACGCACCAAAACGGCTTACACAAGATCTAATCCAATAATCACGATACAATTAATGATTTATTATTATAGATACCGTATTTTGTCTGATCCAATACTTTAAAAATTTAAATTTTATTTTTTTGTCCATATACTAGTCTAAGACTATGTGTATGATTTGAAAAATAGCTCAATCCCAAAGAATAAGAAGATTTGTCCAAGGACTAAAAATAAAAAAAAGGAACAAAAAGACTAAAATTAAAAAGCGAAGCCCAAAATTTGCTTATAAATAGAGGGGAGGTCTTCACTTGAAGGGAGAGATTTTGGAGAGTGAGGAAGAGAATGGATTTTAGAGAGAGAAATAGAGGTTTTGAAATAATAGTGAAAAAGAGAAAGAAGAGGAGTTTTCATTTACATTAATCTTCCATCTTCTCATTTTCTTTTTATTAAGGTAGTTCAAATCTCTTGCATTTTAGCTTACAATATATCTTGTTCATTCTAATTAATTATCTCTCTTCTCCATACTCATGTATTTAATATTTCTTTGTTTCATTTTTCATATATAGGTTTGTTTGCTCATTCTTTATCATTTCTCCTACTCTTAATCTTAAGTTTTATTTTCATATATTGTTTATTTCTCTACAAATTTGATAATGAGATTTTTTTGTCATCAACTCAATCAATGAAAATGAGGATACAATTTTGAGGGGTGTAAAATTAACTCAATATGAATCGACCATTTAATGAGTTGAAAATGTACATTTGATGAAAAGATCTCCTATGATAATTTCTCATACATAAAAATGCATAAAATAGAGAGTAAAACATCTATACAAGATTATGCAAATATTTAAGTTTTGATTTTTTTTATGTTCTTACAAGCCTTTTTTTACCATCATTTTTGTGACACTTGTTTGAACTAGTTACCATCCATGATCATTCCTAGCAATGAAGGAAGAAAGGAAAAATGATAATTAGTGAACTAAGTGGTCCAAAATAAAAAATGGTATATTTATTTCCTAAATAAAAATTATTTTATTTTAAAAGTTTTATTAATTTTCTTTAGTGACACTTGTTTAAACTAATTACCATCCATGATCATTCTAAAGAAATAAAAATGATAATTAGTGAACTAAATAGTCCAAAATAAAAAATGATATATTTATATCCCAAACAAAATTATTTATTTATTTTTAGTGACACTTGTTTAAATTAGTTATCATATCATGGTCATTCTTTTGATATTTGATTAGCATTGGGTGAAAAAATGAAAAATGATAGTTAATAGACCATGTAGTAAAAAATAGCATGTTCGCACCAATTATATATGAAATTAAGCATTTTTTTCATAGATTAAATTATTTTACACATAAAAAACTTATTATTAATTTACTTACTAAATAATATATACATACATATATATGTTTTTAAAAAATGCAAATTTAAAAAAAACAGTGGGGTGACATCATCCTTTGTTACTTAAGAGAGGGTGACGTCACTTTCAGTAAAAAAAAAGTTGTTTTTTTGTTTTTTTTTTTCTGAATTTTAATTTTTCTTTTACTTTTATTTTGGTTTTTTTCTTTTTTTGTTGTTTGCATTTTTTTTTGTGTTTGTTTATTTTTTTTCAGTAGATAGTATTCATTTTTTTAATTTATTTTTATATATCTTTTAAATTATTTCACGTCTTGTTTCATTATTTTCACTCTACAAATTTTTCTTTTTAAATTTATCATACATATTTATCATCTCTAACATTCATTTCCATTATTCTTTCTTTTTCTTTATAGTTGTTATCTCTTCTTATTTATTTATGTATTATTGTCATATGTCACAGTTGTATGTGAATATTATTTTATTTTTTTACCTTCAGAATTGACGCTCGTAAATTAAAACCATAATAATTTGATTTAAATTTTGTTAATTTTTTTATTTAGTTTTCACTAAAAAAATCCGATGACGGACTTTAGAATTTTTAGATACCAAATTTCTCGAACTAATGAGGTAAGGAGTTATTTTTAGGATACTGAAAGTAACGCCAATAACGCTTTGATTTAAAAAAAAATATTTTCTTTTTTAATGGTCTTTGTACCACCCATTGAATTTATTTGCTCATTTTTATAATGCAAAATGTACCGAATGAGACATTCAAAATTGAATTTCTAAACCATTTTTCATAATGGGCGTTGTGGGCTGCTAATACCTTCCTCATACGCAAATGACTCCCGAATCAACTTTAAATTTTCGCAGATCAAAATATTTGATTTTAAAATTGGGTGACCAATCGCGGCCTAAAATGAGTGACGACTCCAAATTTCTTTTCTTTTCAAAAATGATTTTTCAATCGCCGCTCCGTGTCGCATGCACGTTGCGGAAGCTTGACGACTCCTCTGGGAACAAACAATTGGTCTAACCATCTTTAGATCAATAAAGAGTCAAGGTGAAACTTCATCATATGCTATCCTTTTGTATGGTTCTTTCTTTGTTTATTTGATTCATTGTTTTTTTTTCTAATTCGTGTCTATAGTTGTACATAAGTCCTTTTTTTACGAAGTATATTTCTTTACATAATTTCTAATTTCACACATATACACTAGCCCCGTACCCGAGTTTTCTCTTTAGGATTAGCGAGAATGAGTAGTGAAATTTCTTCGTGGAACTACGGTTCCCGTCCAGGCTCATGAAAGTTCTCACTCAGAACGACCCTTTCGGGACACCATTTGGGGCCCTTGTACTTCATTCGGATAATAGTGAGGACAACCTGAGAGCTTATTAAGAGATTTGAGAGCCTAACACACATGCATTTTAATTTTAGAGCCCATCTCATGACCAATGTTTGATAGAAATCGAGATTCTGCTTAATATGATATATGATTAAATATGTTCATGTATATATGTCCTACGCTCTTTAAACATTTCTTTTCTTTCCCATTGTTTCACTTCTGACTTCATCTTTCCTTTTTACATACATACATCATGTTGCGTAATATGGATTGTAGAGAAGTATTCAATTTATTCATATTTTAGATACCATGACTTCTACTCCTAGTGTGATAAAAGATCAAGTTACATTAGCACAATGGTCAGAGAAAACGCAGAAACAAAAAGGAGATTGTCTGAAAAAAGGAGGATGTCGTTCTTCTACCATCAATCACTATGATAGAGTTCTCACACACTGACTTGGAGAGGTTGAAGAAGATATAGGAGGATTTTTCACCGGAGCAGAAAAATTTGTTTGTCGGCAAATATGGTCACATCGCTTATCTTCTGTATACTATAGTCAACGCTCCCATTCTTAAGACTTTAATGCATTTCTGGGACCCTCTGTATAGATGTTTCAACTTTGGAATAATTGATCTTACTCCTACAATTGAAGAATATCAAGCCGTACTGAACGTCCCGCAGTAAAGCACGCATAAAGTTTATAATTACGACAAAAGGCTCACATTGAAGAGAGCTTTATCCAAGCTCTTGGGTACTGAGATTGAGATAAGGTTGAAAGTTAAAGGGGAGAATGAGTGTGTGTTGTTGGATTACCTCTTAGATCACACCCAAAATGTCTTAAAGGAAGATAAGGGTATGGCTCTTTATGCTCTGTGTATATATGGCACCATGTTGTTTCTATAAATTCAAGGTTATGTGGATGATAAAGTGATAAAAATGTTCCTGCAAGTTGAACATGGTATTAACCCTGTTATCTCAATTCTAGCTGAGACTTTTCGTTCTTTAAATCACATACGAGCGCTTAGAAAAAGGGAATTTCATCGGCTCTCCATCTCTTTTGTGTATTTGGATTCTTAGCCATCTAAAATGTCCACCATATTTCAAATGTCCCCAAGTTAAGTTTTCAAGCCCATGGATGAAGACGAGAATCCCCATTTCAGAATTTGGAATGGCCAAATAAAATCCGTAGTTTTCCATAAAAGGGGTGTGGCTCTCACACCTATCAAAGTTGAAAGATGATGATGTTATCTGGAAAGCCCAATGGATGCAGTTGACATCAATGATCTACAAATGGGGCGACTATCAATGGGTCCCGCTCCCAGGACCATAGGGTTGTACTAGTTATGCTCCGCTAATGGTGCTCCATCAACTATACATGAGACGGGTTGTCCCTGCCACGCACGCATTAAATGACGTTGAGATCAGTTATGATTCTCAAGATATTGAACAAAAATTACAGCAGATAATTGGAGCTTGGAAAATAACGAGAATGGTGTGAAATGAGAAGAATCACATGAATTACGCAAAGGAGTATGAAACGTGACTTGAGAACAGAGGAAAAGTAACTTTTGCCTTACCAGTTGAGGATTTACAATCACAAAAGTTACCAGAAGCTTATCAGGAGATTGTTAAAAATGAGGAGCGGGATGAGTTATATGAGGAGCGTCAAAAGAATTTAGCTCTCTTGGAAGAAAACAGACGTCTAATAGTTGAGATGAATTTGTCTGGCAAGCATAGGATCGAAGCGGAAAAATAACTCAGAGATTTGAGAAACAAGGTTGAGGATCAAGAATATCTGAAGCGAAAAAACTTAGAGTTGAAAACTGATACTCGCAAGTTGAACAACAAAATTAGAAGGATGGCAGAGGACAATGAGAATTTGTTAGTGGTAATCTATGAACAAGAGGATCGAATCATGAAGCTAGAAAGGAAAAATAAGCTTGTACAAGATGTTTTAGAAGAGGTTAAAGGGACTGTATATAAGAAGAATGCGTACATCGTTGAATAAGAAAAATAGTATGACTCAGTACGACGAATCACTGATAATTTACAAGTTGATTTAGAGAATCAAAAATTTAGGAAGACTAAGTCACCAAATGATAGTAAAGGACTATTAAAAGTCATTGCAAGCCTTGAGCACCAAGTCTTGAGCACCAAGTCTTGAGCACAAGTTAGAGCGTATCATAATGTGGCAGAGAAATTGGCAAGAAATAATGATGCTAATGTCGACGCACTGAGATATGATTACCAATTACTACAACAAGAGTACGACCTGATTCGACAACGATCAAGGCAGGCTATATAATGGCTCAAAGGCGTGGCTGTGAGAGCGAGCAATTTGGCGGAACAAGCATCATTTTTGAAAAAAAAATGTGTTTTACCCATCCATCTTAATGGGAAGAACTTGTCTAAGTTCTTGGAAGAAATCAACAGAGATTTGGGTCATTTTGATCATTTTGTATAAACTCATATTGCGGAGTAGTGTAGTTGACTTCTACATACTCAAATGTAGTGGATGGCTATACTAATTGAATGAAATTGAGTACTTTTGGACTTTCACTTTACGCAATATCATTTTTCATGCATAAATTTACTTTCATTATTATTATTGTTATTATTATTTATTCTTCTTCATTAGCAAAATCTACCATCTCATTGTTTTATTTTTATTTATTTAAGAAAACTTTTCAAAGATAGCCCGTCAACTCAGACATCCTTATCGAACGCGAGCTCAAGTTAGGGTCATGGACGAGCAAGAAAGAGAGCAATCGTGAGAGGAAATGAAAGAATGAATTTGGGAGCTAAAAGAGCAAATGGCAAGAGTCCTGGAACTCCATGCCGCGAGTAAGGGAAAAGCCTGTCTTGAAAATCAACAAGGGGCTCAATCATCACAAAATAATTTGCCAAACGATACTCCACCTTATCCTCATGGGTTCACTCCAATCTATCAATGTCATCAGATCGACCACTTTCAGCATGCTTCACCACCAGTAAATATCCAGCACTATCCATTTCCAAGTGTCTAGGAAATGATGCAGACCGGGAAAAGTGGGTACAACCCATCCACAATGGCACCTGGCCACGACCAAGATTTCACCCCACAAGGTGAACTTGCTAATGAGTCAATCATCATACCCGATGTTGATGACCCAAAGGGGCAGAGGACTGTTACTAAACCAAGCGAAGACCCGCTGTCGAAAAATAAGCTGGACTTTAGATTGTGCGTCATTGAAGGGTCAGATGTATATGGTACCATTGATGCCACTCAATTATGTTTGGTCCCAAATGTTACCGTCCCACACAAATTCAAACTACCTGAGTTTGAAAACTATGATGGTAGTACATTCCCGAGAAGTCACCTTATTATGTACTGCAGAAAGATGACTGTTTGTGCAAATAATGATAAGCTGTTGATTCATTTCTTTCAAGATAGCTTGACAGGGGCTACATCTCGCTGGTATATCCAATTGGATAACCAACATATTCAGAGGTGGAAAGCGATCAGGAACCATGTCCGTAATGTCCTACTGATGGCTTTAAAGAATATGCGAAAAGGTGGAGGGAATTAGCTCAAGTAGACCCCCCTTGTCAGAAAACGAGATGACTACAGTGTTTATCAACACCTTGAGATCTCCATTCTACGATAGGATGATTGGAAATGCTTCAAAAAAACTTCTTTGACATTATAGTGATTGGTGAAAGGATTAAATATGGGGGTAAAAAATGGAAGAATTTTTTAAGTCGTATCTGATACATCATCCGTAAAAAAAGGGTCACCGTTGAAGTGAAAAGAATGGAATGTACAGATGATCAATTTTGGGTACCCATCACAATTGCAAACTCGAGGCCGGGGTTTCCAAAGTATAGTGAAGAGCCCAAATCTGTGACATCATATGTGGTAAATACCTTACAAATTTTGTACAATTATCACTCTCAACAATCAGCATTTCAAAACAACCCGAGACCCAGTTTCAGACCACCGACTCACTAGCAAAATATTGGTCAGGCTGATCAGCCTCCGAGGAGAAATGAAAATAATCAATGTTTTGTCCAATATGATTCAATCTCCATGTCATATACAGGACTCCTACCTCAATTTATACGGAATAATCAATTGGTGTCAATTCCTTATGAACCTCTACAACCACCATACCCAAGGTGGTATGATCCGACTGCTCGTTGTGATTATCATGCTGGGGCAGTGGGATATTTGACTAAGAATTGCACGGTATTAAAAGGTAGAGTACACGCATTGATCAAGGCTGGATGGTTGAATTTCAAAAAAAGGTAATGGGAATCCAGATATCAATTCCAACTCTCTACCAAATCATGAGAATCCTACCGTAAATGCAATTGAGGAATATTTTTCATATGGAAAGAGAGACGTGGAAGATGTGAACACGTCAATGGAAATACTTTTCCATCTTCTTTCTAGAGCATGGCACATCTACCCAACACGCTCAGAGGATGAAGGCGCTTCTAAGAAGCATATGCATGACTTTGATTGTTTGTTTCATAAGAATGTGATGGGGCATACAATTGAGGAATGTATTGATTTTAAAATGGAAGTGAAAAAGTTGGATGCAAAGATACTTCCTATAAGTAATAAAGGAGAAAGAGAATACCAGTAAGATGACTCTTTAGTCCTCATGATAACTAAAGAATCATCTGAAGTTAATGTTAAAGTGTTGTCCTATATCCCAAAATCTCTCACAATACATTACGAGAAAAAGTCAACTCACACCACTACGTCTTATGCTCTGATGTCTATCATCATCTAAATACCGGGTGCGTTTACTTACAAAGATTCAAGAGCAGTACCATGGACATAGGGATATGAGGTCATTACAAGCGGTAATGATAAAACTCAAGCGTTCAATCTGTCTGACCTCGATCTCCCTATAACTAATATTTCGGAAGTAGGTGGGATGATGAGGAGTGGCAGATGCTACATGCGAGAAGTTTTGAAAACGGATAAAAGTGATGAGTTTGAAAGGCAAAGGAAACGGAAAGCCAAAGAAGGTGACAATGGTCATGAATTCCAAGGAGAAATGCATGGCGGCCAAGTGATAGGTCCAAATATAATAAGAGGTACAGAGAAAGAAATAGCAGTGTTTGAAGAAGAAGTATGTGAATTTTTTAAGCTCAACAAGCAAAGCGAGTATAAGGTGATAGAACAACTTAATCGCTTACCTACTTGCATATCTTTATTGTCACTCTTTTTGAATTCTGAACCACATCGCCAAGCATTATTGAAGGTTCTGAATCAAGCATACCTCTGTCGTGACATTACGGTGGAGAAGTTGAGTGGAATTGTGGGAAATATTACCGCACCAAATTTTATCACTTTCACAGACGATGAAATCTATGCCGATGGTACTGGACACACCAGACTTCTACATATATCTGTAAAGTACGGGGATTATGTTGTTGCAAAAGTATTGATTGATAATGACTCATCTCTAAATGTAATGCCAAGATCCATACTAGCAAAGCTCCCTGTGAATGCAACACATATGCGACCGAGCATGATGATAGTAAGAGCATTCGACGGAACCTGAAGAGAAGTAGTCAAAGACATAGAGATACAAATTCAATTCGGGCCATGCCTATTCAATATTATTTTCCAAGTGATGGACATAAATCTATCATACAGTTTTCTTTTAGGTCGACCATGGATTCAATCTACCGGCGCAATACCATCTTCATTACATCATAAGCTGAAATTTATAATGGATCATAAACTCATTTGTATATATGGGGAAGAAGATTTATTAGTATCCAAGCCGGCTACCATACCGTATGTTGAGGTGGCAGAAGAAACATTAGAGTGCTCATTTCGATCATTTGAGATTGCGATCACCACATTTGTTGCTAGTGGGAAACTCCCTCCAACATCAAGCCTATCAAAAACATCTCGGATGGTGGCAAATTGATGATAAAATGGGGATACATGCCAGGCAAAGGACTCAAGGGTAAGCATCAAGGTGTAAATAAGTTAATCGAGTGGGACAATAATGAACAAAGGTTTTGGCTTGGATATAGACCGATTAAGGTTGATAGGAGAGGGGAAGCTCAAAAGAGAGAAAAGAGGATTGCTAGGCTTGAAAATAGGGAATTCGATATGGAAATGGCGATTATACGCCATATCTCTGAATCCTTTAGAATTGGGGGAATTTTATTCAAAGAACCGATTATAGTAGAGCAGTATGACCTTGAAGATGATATTGCCCAGCTTTCAATATCTGCAAGCTTGGGAAAATCATCAAGTGAAAGTACAGAGGACTTGGTTTCTCGATACAATTCAGATCATGAGCTTAAAAATTGGGACGTCACCGAGCTACCAGTGCTTCTCAGAAATTTTCAAGAGTAATGTGTTCATGCTAAAATTCTAATGATTCTATCCAATGCCTTAAGAATTTCATTGTTATGGGTCTATGTACACGTCTATTTCATGTCATCTCTTTGAATGAAAATCTAAAAACTTGTTTCGTCTTTTTTTGCTAATGATAAATACAATTTCAGTTCTTTTTGTTCTTCCTTTTATGTCTACTTTTTCCATTTATGAAATGTTGTTCATACTCATGCATTGTTTATTTTATTTTCTCACATTCTTTTCATCCAATAATCCAATTAAGCTTCGAGAACGGTAATTTTGAAAATAAGAGCATAAGCAATAACTTTGACAATCACATTCTTAGCGTAGAGTCAAATGAAAGTGACGAGAATAATTTTGAACCATCTCCAGAAATGTTAAGAATGGTAGAAGAGGATGAAAAAATAACTCAACCATATCAAGAGTTAACGGAGATGATAAATTTGAGATTGGAGGGAGAGACGAAAGAAGTCCAAACCGGCACTTCTATAACAAGCCAAAGCCGTCGAGAATTAATTGACTTACTCAAAGAGTATATTGACGTCTTTGCATGGTCTTACCAAGATATGTCAGGTCTAGACACTGATATCGTGGTTCATCATTTGCCACTTATGCCCGAAAGTAAACCAGTATGATAAAAGTTACGGAAAATAAAATCAGACATGCTGGTACAGATCAAAGAAGAAGTTAAAAATCAAGTAGATGCGTGTTTTCTAGAAGTAGCAAAATACCCTTAATGGGTTACTAACATATCCCCAGTACAGAAGAAAAATGGGAAAGTAAGGAATGGTGTGCGTCGATTATAGAGACTTAAATCGAGCAAGCCTCAAGGATAATTTTCCATTACCCCATATCGATGTCTTAGTAGATAACACTGCAGGACATTCAACATTCTCTTTCTTGGATGGTTTTTCAGGGTATAGCCAAATAAAAATGGCTCCTAAAGACCATGAAAAGACAACTTTTATAACTTTGTGGGGTACATTTTGTTATAAGGTTATGCCATTTGGTCTAAAGAATACGAAGGCAACTTACCAGCGGGCAATGGTAACACTGTTACATGAGATGATGCATAAAGAAATCGAAGTGTACGTTGATGATATGATCGCCAAATCTCGTCAAGGGGAAGATCATACAGTCACTCTGCTAAAACTATTTGAACGGTTCATAAAGTTTTAGTTAAAGTTTAACTTGACAAAGTGTACATTCGCAGCATCTTCAAGGAAACTACTTGGTTTTGTTGTGAGCAAGGAAGGAATAAAAGTTGACCCTGACAAGGTTCGAGTCATCATTGATATGTCGCCACCTTAAACTCAAAAGGAAGTTAGAGGTTTCTTGGAGAGATTAAATTACATAGCCCGGTTCATCTCAATGATAACTGCAACTTGTGAACCTATCTTTAAACTTCTCCACAAAAGTGATACAGAAGGATGAAATGATGATTGTCAAATTGCTTTTGAGAAGATCAAGCAATACTCACAAAATCCGCCTATACTTGTTCCTCCAACTCTAGGACGTCCACTCATTTTGTATCTTACAATGACAAGAAAATCTATGGGTTGCGTACTTGGTGAACATGACGCCTCTGGAAGGAAAGAACAAGCAATATATTATTTAAGAAAAAGGTTCACAAATTATGAGGCTAATTATTCGATGTTGGAGGAAAGTGTTGTGCATTAGCCTGGGCTGCTCATCGGCTTAGACAATATATGCTATACCACACCATTTGGTTAATTCTAAAGATGGATCCAATCAAGTATATCATTGAAAAGCCATCACTTTTTGGGTGAATTGCTAAATGGCAAATGTTAGTCACGGAATATGATATTATTTATGTCACGAGAAAGTCAATAAAAGGAAGTGTACTTGCTGATTATCTTGTAGATCAACCAGTGCAAGATCATGAGCCTGTGAATTTTGATTGTCCTGATGAGAACATATTAGTCATATTAAAAAATGAAGTAGAATCTATGGATCCAGAATTATGGACAATGTTATTTGATGGCGTATCTAATGATGTAGGACATGGAATTGGGGCAATCCTTATATCTCCCCAGGGAAAATTGTTCTCATTCACGGAAAAACTATGTTTTGACTGTACAAACAATGTGGCAGAATATGAGGCATGTTCCATGGGAATTCAAACATCTTATGATATGAAGATAAGGAAGCTTTGTGTGTGGAGATTTGTTATTGGTGATACGACAACTAAACAAGGAATGAGAAGCTAGAGACTCCAAGCTGGTACCTTACAAACATGTAACTAAGTTAAGCCGAACTTTTGAAGTGATCTCATTTGACCATATACCTAGAGAGAATAATCAAATTGTAGATGCACTGGCAACTCTAGCATCCATGTTCGCCGCGGACTTTAAGGAAGAAGTGCAACCCATAAAAATTGAGAAGCGAGATTTTCCTGGTCACTGTATGAGTATTGAAGAAGAGCCAGACACAAGACCATGGTTTTACGACATCAAGCAGTATATAAAGAATGGAGAATATCCATCCAAAGCTTCTGAGAATGATAAACGCACTATTAGAAGATTGTCCATGGGTTTCTTCTTGAATGATGAAATACTCTACAAAAAAATCATGATATGGTGTTCTTAAGATGTGTTGATACCAGGGAAGCGAATCAAATCATAGAGGAAGTTCACGAATGAATTTGTGCAGTTCATGCTAATGGACATATGATAGCCAAACAAATCTTGAGAGCAGGATATTATTGGTTAACTCTAAAACCTGACTGCATCAAGCACGCCAAGAAATGTCATAAATGTTAAATTTATGCTAATAAAATTCATGTACCCGCATCCCCTTTACATGCCATGGCCGTTCTCTATGTGGGGTATAGACACCATTGGTCCCATCACACTAAAAGCCTCTAACGGGCATCGTTTCATTTTGGTCTCTATAGATTATTTTACCAAATGGGTGGAGGCAAGTTTTTATTCGAGTGTAACCAGAAGTGCGGTTGTTAAGTTTATTAAAAAGGAAATAATTTGTCAATATGGTCTACCTGGAAGGATCATCACAGATAATTGGACAAATTTAAATAACAAGATGATGAAAGAATTATGTGAGCAATTCAAAATTAAGCATCATAATTCATCTCTTTATCATCTGAAAATGAGCGGAGTAGTGGAGGCAGCCAATAAGAACATAAAAAGGATCGTAGAGATGATGACAGAGGTTTATAAGGATTGACATGAGATACTCCCGTTTGCACTGCATGGGTACCGCACATCAGTCTGAACATCAACTTGGGCAACGCCATTCTCTTTGGTATATGGCATGGAAATGGTATTTCCAATTGAGGTAGAAATTCCCTCCCTCAGAATCTTAATGGAGGTGAAATTAGAAGAAGCAGAGTGGGTGCAAACACGATATCAGCAATTGAATTTCATCGAGAAAAAAAGATTAAGTGCATTATGTAGAGAGAAATTATATCAAAGAAAAATGATGCACGCATATGACAAAAAATTGCGTCCCCAATATTTCC
Source organism: Datisca glomerata (assembly GCA_003255025.1). Taxonomy (NCBI): domain Eukaryota; kingdom Viridiplantae; phylum Streptophyta; class Magnoliopsida; order Cucurbitales; family Datiscaceae; genus Datisca; species Datisca glomerata. Next base: position 209,783 of record QANY01008461.1, read on the forward strand.
GAGAAGGAGACTTGGTGTTGAAAAAGATACTCACATATCAAAAGGATCACCGAGGGAAGTGGACCCCAAATTACGAAGGACCTTTCATTGTCAAGAAGGTTTTCTCTAGAGGAGCTCTCATGCTAACAAACATGGATGGAGATGATTTACCGCATATAGTTAATTCTGATACAGTTAAGAAGTACTTCGTTTGACCTATGAGAAAAATGAAGTTATGCAAAAAAAATGTTTTAAAAAAAGAGAATTGTCTCGAATACTGGATAAATTCTTCCTCCATATTTTTTTCTTTTTCCAAATCATCATTTGTAAGCATTATTCATCATCAATGAAGAGCTTTTTTCTTTCTCAGTTGACAAATACATATACTTCATCTTCTCTTTATTTTCATTATTCTTTATTCCTCTTAATTCTAAGATCTCATTGATTAGTCTTGAAATAACTCAGAAGCATAAACTTGGTTAGGTGAAAGCAAAAAGAAAAAAGAAAAGAATAGGAACTAAGAAAGGCGGTCTGGGTACAAGGGGAAATCTGAAAAGTCATAATGATAAAGTCGGTATGCACATAATGAAGGCTAAAGCATGATTGGAGGATTGCAATTAAAGTACAAAACAAGAAGCAAAATGTGGAGAAATTATTCACTTTTTTCATCATCGACGTGAAACCGAATACTGGGGCACAAACCAATGAATAAGGATGCATCATTTTCTTTAAAGTACGCTCGATACTTCATTGCGAGCCCATGACCTTAGGTTAAGTGATTGATTTGAAGGGCGAAGGATATGGCGACATTAGTCAACTTTAAAAAAAATCATCAAATAAATTTCTTACTAATGTTTTCAATCATGCATAGCATGCATACACTCAAAATCACTACTTTGCATTTATAGACATGCATCATATTGATCTGTTTTGATACAATTCAAGTGCATGAATCATTTAAAAATATTCTTTCAAAATCCATACATGACTTTTCAACATTTAAAGCATGCATTAGTCTAGCTCTTGCACAATATGAAACTTGTAAATATCAGATCAAATATCATTTCAACATCTTTAGTTAAATCGAACCTGCATCGAGTCGAGGTCTCCTGCCTATATCTAGGTCCACGTCGTTTCTTTATCTTTGGTTAAATTGAACCCGACTTTGTTACAGTCAAAGCCCGGTGTCAGCGCTTGGTCCGTTTCAATTAATATAGTTAAATCGAACATGCATCGACTCGAGGTTGAAGCCTGCGTCTATCCAGGTCCACACCCTTTCTTTATCTATGGTTAAATCAAACCCGCATCGAGCCGAGGTCGAAGCCTTCCTATATTCAAGTCCACGTTGTTTCTTTATCTTTGGTTAAATCAAACCCGACTCTGTCGCGGTCGAAGCCCGGTGACAGTGCCTAGTCCGTTTCAATTAATATGGTTAAATCGAACTCGCATTGACTCGAGGTCGAAACCTGCGTCTATCTAGGTCCACGCTCTTTCTTTATCTTAGGTTAAATTGAACCCGACTTTGTCATGGTCGAAGTGCGGTGTTAGCGCCTCTGCGTCTATCCAGGTCCACGCACTTTCTTTATCTTAGGTTAAATCAAACCGACTTTGTCGCGGTCGAAGCCGATGTCAGCGCCTGGTCCGTTTTAATTAATATGGTTAAATCGAACCTGCATCGAGTTGAGGTCGAAGCTTGCATCTATCCAGATCTACGTCCTTTATTTATCTTAGGTTAAATCGAACCTGACTTTGTCACGGTCGAAGCTCGGTGTCAGTGCCTGGTCCTTTTCAATTTATAGGGTTAAATCGAACCGGAATTGAGTCGAGGTCGAAGCCTGTGTCTTTCCAGGTCTATTTCATAAGTTCTGTCATTTCATAGAATCCGAATAAATTGAGGTTTCTATTTCCCTTATCTATATAGTTTTTTCTCGATCAAAATAAAATCTACACCTTTGTACACCATCTAAGTTTAGAAGCGTGAACAAAGGGGGACAGCTGTAGATATCATATTTTATCCGGTCCAATATTGTAAAATATAAATTTTATTTTTTTGCCCATATACTAGTCTAAGACTATGTGTATAATTTGAAAAATAGCTCAATGCCTAAAAGAAGAAGATTTGTTTGACTAAAAATAAAAAAAAGGAACAAAATAACTAAAATTAAAAAGTGAAGCCCTAAGTTTGCCTATAAATTGAGGGGAGGTCTTCACTTGAAGGGAGAGATTTTGGAGAGTGAGGAAGAGAAAGGATTTTAGAGAGAAAAATAGAGGTTTTGAGAAAATAGTGAAAAAGAGAAAGAATGAGTTTTCATTTCTATTCATCTTCCATCTTCTCATTTTCTTTTTATTAAGGTAGTTCAAATATCTTACATTTTAGCTGACAATATAATTTGTTCATTCTAATTAATCATATTTTTTCTTCATACTCATGTATTTGATATTTCTTTGTTTCATTTTTCATATGTATGTTTATTTGCTCAATCTTTATCATTTCTCCTACTCTTAATCTTAAGTTTTATTTTCATATATTGTTTATTTCTTAACAAGTTTGATAATGAGACTTTTTTTGTCATCAACTCAATCAATGAGAATGAAGATAAAATTTTGAGGGGTGTAAAATTAACTCAATGTGAATCCACCATTTAATGGGTTGAAAGTGTACATTTGATGAAAAGATCTCCTATGATAATTTCTTATACATAAAAATGCATAAAATAGAGAGTAAAACCTCTATACAAGATTATGCAAATATTTAAGCTTTGATTTTTTTATGTTCTTACAAGTCTTTTTTTACCATCATTTTTGTGACACTTGTTTGAACTAGTTACCATTCATGATCATTCCTAGCAATGAAGGAAGAAAAAATGATAATTAATGAACTAAGTGGTCCAAAATTAAAAAGGGTAAAACAAAAACTATTTTATTTTGATAGTTTTATTGATTTTCTTTAGTGACACTTGTTTAAACTAGTTACCATCCATGATCATTCCTAGCAATGAAGGAAGACAGAAAAAATGATAGTTAGTGAACTAAGTAGTCCAAAATAAAAATTGGTATATTTATATCCCAAATAAAATTATTTATTTATTTTTTGTGACAGTTGTTTAAATTACTTACCACCTCATGGTCATTCTTTTATTATTCAATTAGCATTGTGTGAAAAAATGGAAAATGCTAATTAATAGACCATGTAGTAAAAAAATAGTATGTTCGTGCCATTTATGTATGAAATTAAACATTTTTTTCATAGATTAAATTATTTTACACATAAAAAATTTATTATTAATTTATTTACTAAATAATATACACACATATACATAGATGTTTTAAAAAAATGAAAATTTAAAAAAAAAACAGAGACAGATCACCCTGTAAGAAAATTGATTTTTTTGTTTTTTGTTCTGGATTTTAATTTTTTTATTCTTTTTTGTTTTTTTTGTTTTTTTTGTTTTTTTTGTTTTTTTTGTTTTTGGTATTTTTTTTCTATTTTCACTAGATATCATTGATTTGTTTTAATTTATTTTTATACATCTTTTAAATTATTTCACGTTTTATTTCATTATTTTTACTCTACATATTTTTTTATATATCATCTCTAACATTACTTTTCATTATTCTTTCTTTTTCTTTATAGTTGTTATCTCTTCTTATTTATTTATATATTATTGTCATATGTCACAGTTGTATGTGATTATTATTTTATTCTTTTATCTTCAGAATTGACGCTCGTAAATTAAAATCATAATAATTTGATTTAAATTTTGTTAATATCTTTATTTAGTTTTCACTAAAAAAATCCGATGACGGATTTTAGAATTTTTGGGATACCAAATTTCTCGAACTACTGAGATGATGAGTTATTTTTAGGATACCGAGAGTAACTTCAATAATGCTTTGATTTAAAAAAATAATAACAATTTTTTTAATGGTCTTTGTACAACCATTGTAGATCATTTATTTGCCCATTTTTATGATGCAAAATGTACCGAATGAAACATTCAAAATTGAATTTCTAAAATGTTATTTTAAAAAATAATTTGGATAGTATTTATTAAATTTGGTAACAATTTTTCATAATGGGCGTTGTGGGTGCTAATACCTTCCCCACACGCAAATGACTCCCGAACCAACTTTAAATTTTCGCAGACCAAAATATTTGATTTTAAAATTGGGTGATCAATCACGGCCTAAAATGATTGCTGGCGACTCCGAATTTTTTTTTTCAAAAATGATTTTTCAATCGCCGCTCCACGTCGCATGTACGTTGCGACAATTATTTTCCATGCATTCAAAAAACATAACCAGCCATTTATTTAATCATATCTCATATAATATGAATAATGTAAGAAACCCCACACAATATTTAACATATAAATATATAAAGACCGCTTTAATAAAAAACATAACCATCCATTTTAAACTTTTAATAAAAATGAATATTTTAATAAAATAAAAACTTGCACAACGTCACGTCACGATAACCAAATAAAAAATTTTTATTAAAATTTTTTTTCAATCACTCAAGATCCATTATATATTTATATATTAAATCTACAATATACAAAGTTATGAATTCTCTGATTGATCAACTGATGATCTGATCAACTCTTTGATCAACTAAGGTCATTCGAATAAGCTTGTATCTTAGTCTTGATAATGGCGTATCACATATTTAGGGATAATTAAAAAATTAAAATTTAGTTTCAAATTGCCCAATACAGTGGGACTCATTTTATAATGGTGCACAATTGTAGTGTCACACAACACTGCGCTTGGCGTGAAGCAACATAGTACCTCACGGCATTGTGTGTCCCGCCATACTGCAATGTCATGTGGCACTACAGTGTTACACGCCTACTACTATAGTGTCACGTGGCAGCACATCAGTCTATGTTGATCTATGATTTCTAATCACTGATGGCAATTACTGTAAATTATATATTTATTTTAATCAGAAAATATCTAGATATTAGTTAATTCAAAATTAACATATATGATTATCCCTATCAACTACATTATATGTTATCTCACAAATAACATATTTAATTGATCTAAATTATTATCTAATGATAATTTAATTATCTAATTTCACAACGTAGATATTCTGTCCACTTATCGATAATTTAAAAAAATAATCGACAATTATTTTTATATATTTATATTTTCTGAAAATTATGTTAATATATATAAATAATTCAATTAATTAATCACACATTATTATCTCGTAATTACGTACTTGCCGCAGAATAAAAATTCTTTTACAAGTAAATCATTTTCTCATGACCTGAAATATTCACACCTTATATTGCGTATTACACAGGTAACTTGGAGATCGTGCACCTATAATCCTAAGCTCTAATAAATCAGATTAATAGTTAAACTCTTTAATTAAATAATCTTATTTATTTATTCTATTATTACTCCACTATAAATATGATATTTAACTCTAAGTGATTATAGAATGTATTTACAGAGTATTCTCATGTATTCCACTGATATAATCAATTTATGTAGTTCTATCCTCCAATTATTGCTTCGTAAATTAGAAATGATCAAAATTACCATTTTACCCTTCTAATTATCTTTTGATCTTTAAGTATCATTAATCCACTAATGAATGACTAATTTATAATCATATTATAAATTGAAGCTCAATAACCATTCAGTTTCAAAATTAACGCTTAAGGGGACCAATATACGATCTGTCAAGAAAGCTTGAATTTCAAATCTTGTAAGATCATGTTCTCAGCCATGCATATCACTAAATCTCCAAAATAAAGTCACTAGCCTGTTTTACAAACAAACCTTAACGAGTGAATCAAAAGATCCAGTAGACATGTATAAGAGTTCATGACTACTCAAGATTCAGACTGATCTACATGATCACTGAATTGATGTGTATTAAATTTTTATTATAAACGGTACATTGATAAAGATATTAATTCACATTGGTCTAGTCACATATAAATTTATTATATAAAGTACATTCACTAATATGTCTATTCATATCAATGATTAAGATATAGATCACACGCATTCATAATGCTTAGTGAATCGTACTAGCAACCATTCATTAAATATTTCATACTTTAATATGTTACTAACAATTTTATTAGTTATCTATGATCTTAATCCTCTCATACTAATACGTGATCATTGTCTCACTATTGAATATGAAATTTTCATATATTTATTTAAATTTTTCAACAATAATTTAAAAGAACAATTATAAGAAAAATGTAATCCTCATTAAATTTCATATCAAAATGTCAATACACATGCTTTTGAGGGTATAACCCCCAACAATTAACCTTACTTTATGAACATAATTCTAATAGTTTTGTCTCTAAATATTGGTTCGTAAATTAGAGTTGGTTAAAATTATCATTTTACCCTTCTAATTACCTATTGATCCTTAAGCATCATTAACTCACTAGTGAATTGTTAATTTATAATCTTATTATAATTTAAGCTCAATAACCATTCAGTTCCATAACTAATACTTAAAGGAACCAATAAATGACTCGTTAGGAAAGCTTGAATTCTAAATCTTTTAAGATCATGTGCCCAGCCATCTTATATCACTGAATCTCCAAAACAAAAGTCATTAGTCTGTTTTACAAACAAACATTAACGAGTGAATCAAAAGATTCTGTAGACATGCATAGGAGTTCATGACTACTCAGGATTCAAACTGATCTACACATGATCATCAGATTTAATAAACGGTAAATTAATAAAGATATTAATAAACATCGGTCCAGTCCTATATAATCTGAGTATGTAAAGTACATTCATTATGAAGTTTATCCACATCAGTGATCCGGATCTAGATCACATGCATTCAAAAAATGCTTAGTAAACCGTACTAGTAATCATTCATTAAAGATTTTATACTTTAATATGTTGCGGACTAGTTTATTCATAAACTATGATCTAATTCCTCTCGAACTTATAAAAGATCATAGTCTCATTAATGAATATGAAATTTTCAGATATTTATTTAAATTATTCAACAATAATTTAAAAACAATTATAAGAAAAATGTTATTTCATTAATTTTAAATTAAATTTGTTTAAACACATGCTTTGAGAACATTATGTCCAACAATCTTCCACTTGCCCTAAAGAAATTGCGGCATCTCTCTCAACCCCATATTTCGTATATGATCTCAAATGACTTCGCAGGAAGTGTCTTAATAAAAGGAACAGCCAAGTTTTGATCTGATGTTATTTTCATAACAGTCACATCCCCGCAGTGCACGATCTCTCTTATAAGATGATATTTCCTCTCAATGCGCTTACCCCTCTTGTGATTCCTCAGTTCTTTAGAATTAGCTACCACCGCATTGTTATCACAATACATGAGTAATGGTTTGTCCACATCTAAAGCTACTTCCAGGTCAATGTAGAACTTTCTAAGCCATACCGATTCTTTTACAGCTTCACAATTCGTTATATATTCAGCTTCCATAGTGAAATCTGTAATCCTGGATTGTTTAATACTCTTCAGACTATAACTCCTCCACCTAGAGTGAATATTGATCCAGACGTCGACTTTTGATTGTCCCATTCTGATTGAAAATAATAATCCTTATATCATGTGGGGTTTAGGTCTCCACCTGAATAAACAAACATATAATTTCTTGTTCTCTGAAGATACTTGAGAATGTTCTTTACCATAATCCAATATTATAAACCAGGATTTGATTGATAATAACTGACAATTCCTACTACATAAAAGATGTCTGGTCTCGTACACAACATTACATACGTGAGACACCAACATTTGAAGTATAAGTAACCTTTCTCATATCATATCCCTCTTGAGGTGTCTCAGGACACTGCTCATTGGAAAGGACAATTCCATGTCTGGTCGGTAGTTGACCTTTCTTGAAATTTCTCATAGAGAATATCTCTAACACCTTATATAAGTTGCATGTCAAAGGGCCAAGAGATGGTTATTTCTATCCCTTAGAATTTGGATACCTGGAACATAGTAGACCTTTCTCAAATCTTTCATTTGGAATTTCTCAGCTAACCACTTCTTTACTTTCGACAAAGTTTCTTTATCATTCACAATTAGTAGAATATCATCTACATAAAGAACTAAGAAAACATCTATCTTATCTTCGATATATTTATCAACGTAAGTTTTGTCAACATTTTGTTCGAAGCCATACGATTTAAAAATTTCATCAAAGGTAAGATTCCACGATCTTGATGCTTGCTTTAATCCATAAATGGATTTAAGCAACTTGCATACTTTCTTATCCTGCCCCTTTTTCATGACCCTTTCTGGTTGCATCATATAGATGCTTTCTTTAAGAGAGCCATTCAAAAACGCTATCTTGACATCCATCCATATTTCATAGTCAGAATAGCTATGGATAAAAGCATGCGAATGGATTTTAGCATGACAACGGGAGAGAATGTCTCTTTATAATTGACTTCTTCCCTTTGTGTATATCATTTGGCTACCATCCATGCCTTGAAAGTCTCAAATTTATTATATGCACCTTTTTTCTTCTTGAAAATCCATTTACATCCAATTGGCCTAACATTTTCAGGTGGATTTACAAGTTCCCAGATAAAATTAAAATACATCGATTTCATTTCATGGCTCACGGCATCTTGCCATTTCTCATTTTCAAGATCTTTTGTCGCCTCTTTAAAGTTTAATGGATCGTCCTTATCAGTGTCAAACACTAGGACATGTACCTCTGGTTCATAACGAATATGTTACCTTATAGCCCTCTCACTACGATATTGCACCGAGGCTTCTTGAATAGGAGTAATGGTTTCTGTGGTTTGTCATTCATCAGTTAATGATGAAGGTGATCTTATTTCATCAGATGAAAATTCTTCGAGAACTACTTTGCTCTGAGATTTGTAGTTTTACATATATTCGTGTTCAAGGAAAGTAACATTTGTCGATACAAACACCTTTTGATCCTTGTGCTATAAAAGTACTCACCTGTAGTTTATGGAGCATAGCCAACATACATACACACTTCAGACATTAAGTCTAACTATCAAGTCTTGGGTCTGAGAACGTGAGCTGGACCCCATATCGAAAATGACTAAAACTAGGTTTGAAGCCATTTCATAACTCTAAAGGTGTCTTGCTTACAGAATTAGAAGGCACTACATTCAAAATGTGAGTGGTAATGATGACTAGCTTCACATCAACCTAACCATATCCAAAAGGGTTCATTTTCTCCTTTCTGAATATTATTTTGCTATGGTATTCCAGGTGCTGTGAGTTGGGATCAAATGCCATACTCCACCAGATAATCTTTGAATTCTAAATTCAAGTATTCACCACATTGATCTGATTAAAGTGTTTTCAAATATTTACCTAATTGCTTTTCAGATTCAGCTTTGAAGTCTTTAAACTTTCTAAAAGTTTCAGACTTTCTATGCATTAGGTAAGTATAACCATATCTAGCGTAATCATCAATAAATGTGATGAAATACTCATACTCACCTCTAACTTATACATTTATCGATTCACAGACATCACTGCGTACTGACTCAAGTGGTTCTTTGGCTCTTTGGCCCTTTCCAGTGAAAAGTCTCTTGGTCATTTTACCCTCAAACACAAACTAGAAGAGTCCCAATTTTTAGTTCTCTCAACCGGTTTAATCTATCTATTTAGTATGTCTCAACCTAAGATGCCATAGATACATGTCATCATCATGAGAATCTCTTTGTCATTTGTTAGTTTTAGGATTTGCTACTTTAAACAATTCAAAATTATTTAACGCACGTCCAGTCGGTTAAAGTATATACAGTCCGTTCAAAATTTTTGCATGATAAATATTGAATCCATTCTTAAAAATAATAAACTAATTATTATTAAAAGAAATATCAAAAAATCATCCATGCAACAACGATAAAGAAATCAAATTTCTCAAAAATTCAGGAATAAAATAAACTTTGTTCAAAACAAGAAAATTATCTCCAAAACTCAAATGGACTATCCCTAATGTTTTTGCTGACAGGAGCACATCACTGCCAACTCTCATTATCACCTCGCCATCAACCAGCTCACTTGACGAATCAAGCATCTGCAAAGAAGTACATACTTAGTTAGTGGCTCTTGAATCTAATATCTAGGATGACAAATCATTTTTCACTAAACAAGATTCAAGTACAAGTAAATCATATTTACCTTTCCTTTTCAGTTCGGATAGATACTTGTTACACAATCTCTTCCAATGACTTTCAACCCCATAATGAAAACATTTTCCCTAGGGCTTGTTGTCGTTCTTGTTCTTCTTGGCTTTGGGTGATGCCTTGGCTTTCTTTCCTTTTTTGTTCTTAGTCTTGCCCTTACCATTGTTCTTCTTCCTTTTGTTACTATTAACAATAGTGGAAGAAGGATTTTGCTCAGCAACATTTACCTCGCCTTCTTTGGTATACTCTTGTTGAATGACTCAAAAGTCTGCAGTTCATTCAACAATTGGATCATGTTGAATTACAGCATGTTCATAACATAATTGGTAGTGAACGGAGAAAAAGCAGGCGTGAGCGATTCAAGTATAATGCCGACTTAAATTTGTTCATCAATGGTAGCTCCATGTAATGCCGCCTCATGCATTAAGTTGATCTTGTTCAAAACATATTCACGTACAGAAGTATATTTCTTCATCTCAGTAGTCATGTAGCTCATAGTAGCCTTATGATGACTTTGATCAGATTACTTTCCAAACATCACCTGTAAAGATTCCATAATCTCATAGGGAGTTTCCATACTTTCATGTTTTGTTCTTAGAACATCATTCACGCTCACAAACATGTAGCATTTACTGAATCCGAGCATCAAAATTGTCCTTAACATTCTTAGGGGCATTGGCAGCGGGTTCCTCAAGACATTCCTCATTAAGAACAAATTTGTGGTTCTCACAAATAAGCATCAAATTCAAATTCGACTTTCATCTTATGAAATTATCACCATTAAGTTTTTCAAATGCAACTAAAGTAGTGATAGAGTTGACATGGTAGACATAATAATAACTAAAAAATAAAACATACATCATTCAATATAATTATAATAAATATCAAGAAATTCAGAAAGTAAAAGTGATGCATAAATACAACATATCAAACACATAAACTTAACAATCATGAGTCCATGATAAGACAACCTAACAATTAAAGTCCTGCCTTAGGGTTGGTTAGATTAGTTTTAAACTGTCTATGAGACATTCTCATCTTTATTAATTAAAACTTAAAATATGTCATATTTTCTCTTTTAACAATAAGGTATCGCTTATTTGGTCAAGTCACAATTATCCACTCAAAACTTAATTGTGACTTTGCGAGTTAACTCATTATTTCAGATTCTATGACTTGATTTAGAATGTACCACCTTAGAGCGGTCAAGTCTAAACTACATCACTTAGTCCTATCTTCTTAAAAAGTTCAACCTTGATATTGATACAGTTCGAAACCTTCTTTAGAGATGAAAATAAAGTCATCTCGAGATCCTCATTGTATCTAATCTACTAATAATGGAGATCATAGGTTACATTGACATGTTAACATTCTCTCACTCACTATTTTATAATTGATGTGTTCTATTTTAACTAATCAATTAATTTCAAATTAATTACTAGTTAAAATAACCATATGAATGTAAAATTAATTATTAATTCAATCTTATTGGTTTATGTTCATTTAACCTTCTAAAAAGCTTAAGTCAAAAATAGGTGAACTTAAAATAAATAATTAATTACATTCATCAAACTTTAATACAACATTTTAATAAATTCGATTATCTTAAAGATTACTAAGGGCTTTAGTGTGGTGTGATTATCAAGTTTAACTAATTAAAACTTAGCAGTTTTCATGCAATTGATTTCTCAAAGCAATTCATATAAACACATTAGGAGAGTCATAATCAATTATGTTTCTACTTATGAGATGTATGTTTAAATAAAACTGTGTGAGGATTTTTTATATGGCATGTGATCGACTAATGCATGATCATGTTATCAATAAAAATTTACATAAACAATTAGATAAATAAATGATGAACCGAGTGACTATTGTGTATTTCTAATTTACAACCTTTAAAAAATAGAAGTAATTATTAAGTGGACTTTAAGAATACATATTTTCAAAATAACTCATTTTCCACCAGAGGTCTATCTTCATAATCTTTAAGCATTGATCAAACCCCTTTTAATTAGGATTAAATATTTTTTAATTAAATAATCTCATTAATTATCCTTTTAAAATTAATTGAATTTGATAGTAAAAAATAATTTGATGACTCATCGAATTTAGGTCAAACTTAATCAATCAATTAATTATAATTTTAAAAAAATTAAAATTAATAATTATCCTTTTAAAAATCAAAAGATAAAAGATAGGATTAAGGTTATTGTGAAACATCACAGTGATAGGACAACATGGTATCAAGGCATTTGTGAAACATACCCTGGAAATCATAATGATTGTCGTTGGCGATGCCGCAACCACCAATTTTTATGGCAGCAATTCTGCCACTGGAAAGTCATAGGCGTCAGTGCCGGCAACCACTTTGCATGTGCCGACACCAGAACTCCTTGATGGAGTTCCCTTTTCTTCTCCCCGTTCATCTCATGTGTTATTTATCTTCTCGCGTGAGGAAATATTAGAAAATAATATTCAAAAAAAATAAAAATTATGAAAATTCTTATGCCCCAAAAACGGTTTACACAAGATCTAAGAAAAAAAAAGAACAAAGCCTAAATCCAAAAGTTACCATACAATTAACGATTCATCATTAAACCATACATTCAAAAAACATAATCATCCATTCATTCATACATATCGAAATATGTAATAAATAATGCAAGAACATCCACACAGTTTTTAATGTATATATATAAAGACCGCTCGAATACCGAATGTTGGAAATCGAGGTGCACAGCGAAGTCCGCCTATTTAAAAAAATTTATTGATTGAAAAAACAATCGCGCACTATAAGTTCCAAAAAATATTTTTAGCGAAAAACATTTTTCTTATCGGATCCATTATATATCTATACATTAAATCTATTAAATCTAAGACATACATAGATATGAATCATACCTCTTGTAGTCTATCAAGTGTCCTTGTCAACAACAAATTGGAGGTTCTACGAACAACGGACTGCGAGATCCACACCAAGATTTTTCAAGTCAATCCTCAAACACACTAAGACGTGTGTGGGCACATCAAAGATACTTTTCTGTCTCTAAATGCACTCAATACATGAGATCTTGAGATTTGGAGAAAGACTTTAATGAGATAAAAACTCTAAAAAAATTGGAGTATTCACAAAGTCTTTGGTTAACTTTTAATCACAGTGAATACTTCAATCACTTAATCACACACTTAATTAGGCTAATAGAACAATATCAAAGTGTATATTCTAGGTCAAGGCTCATTAAGTTTTAGGATGTACATAAAATAAAAATTTATTTACAAATGTGCCGTTGTAGTGGGACCTACTGCAATCGGTGTAACACTATAGTATTACACAACACTACAATGTGTCATGCACAGCTATAGTGCCTCACGGCACTACTGACTCACGGAACCACTGTAGTGCCGTGAGTCACTATAGTGTGTCGTGTGTCACTGCAGTGCCATGTGGCACTACAGTAGTTTATGTCAATCTCTTATTAAAAAAATCAATGATTGACATGTAGCAGTCCAAACATGTCACGTGGCAATTTTTCCAAATTTATTATTTATTTTAATCATATAAATATCTAGATATCAGTTAATTTAAAATTAACTTATCCGATCACCCCTAGCAACTAACTTCCCTATTAGTTCACAAATAATAAATTTAGTTGATTCAAATTTGAATTATTATCCCAAAATAATTTAATATTATTTAATTTCATAAATCAAATATGTTGTCTCACTTATCAATTAACACAAAAATTAATTGATATAATTATTAAATTGTAATTCTTAAAAATTACAATAAATAATTTAGTTAATTAATTAATTATATATAATTATCTCATAATTTTATACTTGCACTAGAAATTTAATTCCTATCGCAAGTTAGTCATTTTCCCATGTCCTGAAATATTCACACTCTAGTTTGTGTAGTATAGAGGAGATTCGAGAACCATGGACCAATAATTATAAACTATAATAAACCAAATTATTAATTCTATTCTTTAATTAAATAATCTTATTTATTAATTCAATTATCACTTCACTATAAATATGAAACTCTTAATAATTACAGAATATATTTACAGGGCATTCTTGTGTAATCTATTGATATAATCAATTCATGTAGTTCTGTACTTTAATTATTGGTTCGTAAATTAAAGCTAGTCAAAATTATCGTTTTACCATTCTAATTACCTCACTACAAGAAATTTGCTCATTGGCGACGAAGTAAAATTAGCGACGAGTTTTTTACCGACGAAGTAAAATTCGTCGACAAAGTAGCCTTTTACTGACGAAATGTGAATTTCGTCGCTAAATGTGAGGGCGGCAAATTTTTTTGTTGAGGGCGCCAAAAATCCATATTATTTACAGACAAAATCGTATATTCGTCGGTAAATAGTATAGCGGAATATAAACATTTAGGGACGAAAGTGAATATTCGTCACCAAAAAAATAATTGTCACTTTTAATGACGGAAAACATCATCGCTAAAAGTGCAGTATATTGCGGTGAAAACGCGCCAATTAGTTAGCAGGTTTTTACCGACGAATATTTCAAGTCGTGGGTAAAAGTTGTTGTTTTTGCCGAGGAAAGTTTAAAGTCGTCGGTAAAGGTCATCCTTTTGCCGACCACGATTTTACTTCATCGCTGAATGTAATTTTTATCCGTAAAAACACTACAGAAAGTGCAAAAAAGCTACGTCAGCTTATGAAAAGCTACGTCAGTTTATGAGAACAATAAACCCCCCTCTCAACCCGCGACTCACCCCGCTCTCAACCCCCTCCGCGACTCACCCCCCTCTCAACCCCATCCGCGACTCACACCATCCCCGCGACTCCTCCCTTCCCCTTCCCCTTCCCCTTTCCCTTCCCCTTCTTCCCCGACACCCTTCCTCCCTTCTTCCCCGAGCTTCCCCTTCCCCTTCCCTCTCTTTCACTTAAACAAATAGGGTTGGAGTACTTAATCTAGTCCCGAGCGACTGGCTACTCTGCGACCGGCGACTACTGTAGCAAGTCGACTTCCACTGTTCACGGTTGAGTTGTCGACGCTCGACGGCCACCGTTTTGCAGATTTATGTTCGACTAGCGTACAACCTGATTGTTACCATATGCCCAGATCTTGGATCTGTAACTCGAAGCACCACTGCGAAGCACAAACGGTTGGGATAAGTTCTTCGAGTTCCGCGATTCACGATTTGGGTAAGTTTTTTTTGCGATTTGGGTAAGTTCTTATATGATCTGGGTAGATTTTTCCATTGATTTGGGTTTCTGTTTGGGTAAGTTTTTCTGAAATTACTGCTGAAATTTGATGATTATTGCTGATTTAGTAAGTCGAGTTGGATTATTGCTGAAATTGCTTGTGAATGAGAGGGATTTATCAGTCTGGTAAAACACCCAAATTTTCAATTATTGATAGTTTTTTATTGGATGACTACAAGTGGACACTTAGGCCAATTATATCATGATTCTGTTTAGGATTAAATAGCTTAATCAAAAGAGATGCCATAGGATTATGATGAGGATTATAAAAAAGAAACGACAATATCGAACATAGTTTGCTTCATTAACTGGTAATCTCTATAATTGGCTGTCCTTTAAAAAAGGTAAGAATGGGGGAAAAAAGACAGCCCACCCATATATGATACTTTTTCTGGCTTTTTTAATTGCTAAAATAAGTTCATTCAACAACTTGTTGTAAGTACCTCTGATTCCCTCTTCATATTTCTCAATCTTACTCAGTGTTACTCTCAGGTACAATTTATACTCTCTCTCTCTCTCTCAGCGTGTGTGTGTGTGTGAGAGAGATTTTGTTGGGTTAAAGATTGTGATCATAATGACTACTGAAGCACCTAGCTGGGCAGATCAATGGGTGCAGGAAGTATGGAAGAAGAGAACAGCACTAAGACCCGAAAGGACAGCAACAAGAAGGCAGATTCAAAGGCTGGATTCACCAAAGCCAAAGCAGCTGGCATTTTGGGTGTTCAAAAGATTAAAAGTGGGACTCTCAATGGCATCAAATGGATTACCAACCGCCGGAATAACAAGAACTTCACTAAGTGAAACAAGGGTATTTGTTGGTCCATTAGGAGAAGAAAGCAGACCTGAGAGTACTTGGATTGTTGTCCATCTCAATGAAATTAACTATGTTCTGCGTTACCTGTTTCACCATTGAATGTTGTTTTTTTCCTTGTTACCTTGGTTCATGGACTTAGAATTCATTAACAAATATCAGCTACCCTTTAAAGATGTCAAATTACCCTCCTATCAGTATTTTCTTATCATAAGCATTATCACATCCTGCAAAATATAACAACTAAAGAACGCTAAAATCAATACATTCATATTCCATCAGAAAAACTGAATACATCAACCACTGTAGTAGTACTCTCATTTATACTGACATGAAAAGGGGCGAAGGATATACAGGTTTCTGAGAGCAAGTTTCTCTTCCACGGATGCATCATATCTTCAAGAGTGCTCTGAACCTTTTATTCGCTATCGAGAGAAAAAGGTATAAACTAAGTTGATTGTATTATTTACTAATGTTTATAATATTACTAATATTTTTATGTTTATTTTGTGTGAATAGAGACGTCAAACCGGGGAAATGCTCACTCAAATTGAGTTATTTCATGACACCCATATCTCAAATACGTACGTCTGATGCTTGGATCATCACGGTGGCTCAATCTCGCTATGTAAGTAATATTTGACAACTATATATGTTTATGTTATATGAGTTATAACTCTGTGCTGTGCATTTGCCTTGTTATGCTATTACTAAATTTCATACTCCATACTCTCTCATGGGGAAAGAATCTTAATGGTGTTTTTATCAAATTTTTAGCGACGAAAAGACAAATTTAAATGTCATTGATAAAACTTTTTAATGACGAAGTTAAAACTATTATCGACGATCTAAATATCGTCAACAAAGGTCATTGTCGATGAAAATATAATCGTCGGCAAACATAATTTAGCGGTGACATAATGTTGTTGACAAAAATATTTGTCGATGAAAGCATAAAGTCGCCAATACTTTTTTCCGACGTTTTTGGACTTTTATCAATGAAAAATTTCATTGCTAATAATGAAATTTCCTGTAATGCCTCTTGACCCTAAGTACCATTAATTCACTAATGAATAATCAATTTATAATCGTATTATAAATTTGAGTTCATAATTATTCAGTTCCAGAATTAACACTTAAGAGAACCGATATACGATCCGTTAGAAAAATTTGGATTTAAAATTTTTTAAGTTCATGTGTCAAGCCATCCATTTCAGTAAATGTCCAAAATAAAAGTCATTAATCTATTTTACAAACAAACATTAACGAGTGAATCACATATCCAGTAGATATGCGAATGAGTTCATGATTACTCAGAATTCAGATTGATCTACATATGATCACCAGATTTGATGTGTATTAAATTTTTATGGTAAACAATAAGTTAATAAAGATATTAGTTAACATCGATCTAGTCCTATATAATCAGATTATGTAAAATATATTCATTAAGATACATATATTTTAGTGATCCGGATCTAGATCACATACATTCAAAAAATATTTAGTGAATTGTATTGTACTCGCAACCATTCATTAAAGATTTCATAATTTAATATGATGCATTATCTATGATCTTAATACTCTCGGATTTATACAATATCATAGTTTTATTAAGGAATATAGAATTTCATATATTTGTATAAATTATTCAACAATAATTCAAAAGAATAATTATTTCAAAAAATGTAATTTCGTTAATTTCAAATTAAAATTGTCTAAACGCATATTTTGAGGACACCATGCCTAACAAAAATTTCACGTGAAAATATTTTTTATTATATCTCTTATTTGATTAAAAAGGTTTTTTAAATTTATTCTAGAATTATTAATTTATATAAATATTAATTAAAAATTTAATGTTAAAATTGCACGTCAAATTTTTTTAGAATATATAACTAAACGAGCATTTAGTAACTTCTTATTATTTACATAAATTTACAACAAAAGTTAACTTATACTAAACATTGCAATCATTAATTATCACCATCATATCATAGATTGTCATGCATAACCAAATATGATAATTTTATTTTGCAAACAATTGAATTGCACGCAATTAAATTAGCAGCAACTGAATTGCGATGATTATTCTAGATTGCGCGAATCAAACAACCCCTAAAAGAAATTGCAATGGTTGTAGATATATTTATGAATGCTTAAAATCTATCGTGGAATCAAATTGCGAAGAGACACTCAATGAGTTCACTAATCTACAAAAAAAATTGAAACGACGAAAGATTATCTCAACACCAGTGTGGTGCTCAGCCTAATACACTCAGACGCTCCGGTCAATTGAATGTCTTTAGTATGGTATTATCGAAGACTAAGAGAATGCATACTGTCTTTGTGAGGGGTCACAATCTATTTATAATGAACTCTAAGAGAATGTTTCATAGAACATTCCTCCCAAATTAGGTGTTTTCAATTATTATCTTAGCTCATTAAACAACTTTGAGTTTATGTTAGAGATGTTGAGATCTATATTTGCTACGTCGGAGGGGATGAGCCCTAGGTCATCCTAGTGATCTCGAACAGATGTGATTCCCACCACAAAGGGTGATTGTGTCAGACCCTGAACTATGGCGGTTGAGGCTCTACTTTTCCCTTTGTCCTTTGTGTGCAAGCGTGTGACTCTCAAATGTAAATCTTTGATATGCTCACCAATATCGTATGCATCCTGGTCGCATCCACGCTCTTCATCATGATGCCTTAACCTTCGACTTTCGGTTTCATCATGAATCCTGTTGGTTTGACAGGAATGGCACGAATGACGTCGCCAGTACTGAGAGTCCCCTCTAACCTCATCGTTCGAATGTCCTCTTCTGTCGGGTATGAGAGGTGCATTCAGGATGTGATCACTTCCTTCTTGAGCTAAGCGATCTTGTGCCGGACGGTGGCTACACCTCTTTTCTCTGGTATGTCCGCGCACACCCTGGGGCATGGGTTCCTTTATTCTCCCGATCCTCTCTTCATTTCTACTTCCCCTCTTGAGTTCGGTAATTTCCTTAGTGAGGTGCTCCACCTTTTCCAACAAGAGAATGACAATCGAATCAGTACCATTAAATGGTTGTTGATCCGTCGGATTTGCTACTGGAGCTATGTGAATCTGGTTTTGTCCTCATATTGCTTCTATTGGATTTCTAGGGAGATTTCTAACAGATATATCTTCGCGGTGGTCAATTTGTCCCGGGTTGGCTCTTGTGTTCACCATCGCGATAGCAAGTTCAATTTTCTTTTTTACTGAACTTCAAGGAAGATCTTCGTGTTTTCTCACAGATGGCGCCAAATTGTAGATGCTCAAAATCTATCGTCTAATCAAATTACCATGCGTCACTCAATGAACTCACTAATCTGCAAACAACGAAACGACGAAGGATTATCTTGACATCGGTGTGATGCTCAGCCTAATACGCTTCAACGCTCAAGTCAATAGAATGTCTTTAGTATGGTATTATCGAAGAGCGAGAGAACATATACCATCTTTGTTAGGGGTCACCATCTATTTTTAAAGAACTCAAAGAGAATGTTGCAGAGAATATTTCCCCTAAATCAGGTGTTTTTAGTTGTTATCTTATCTCTTTAAACAACTTTGAGTTTATTTTAGAGATGTTGAGATCGTATATCTACTACGTCAGAGGGGATGAGCCCTCAGTCATCCTAGCGACCTTGAACATGATAAGCCTTCGGTTATCCTGGTGACCTTGGACAAGATGAGCCCTCGGTCATCTTAATGACCTCATACAAGATGAGTCATCGATCATCAAGGTGACCTTGGGCTTTACAAAGTCAGTCCGTCACCTAAAGCCCTTGAGTTAGGGCTTTATGGGTTTTTCATTATAAGATAAATGTTTGGGCATTGCCCTAAATCCTCGTTTGAAGTAGGTTACAGCCCATGTGTTTTTTTATCCCCAACAATATCTATGGCGTAGAGTCCATCCAAGAAGCTTTTGAACTTGAGTCCTAGCAGATCGGTATCAAATGTAGTCAGACTATGCCCTTAAGCTTTTGAATTTTACATAACCCGTTAGCGGAAGGTAGCCATGTGTTTATCACATGCAATTTAGTGTTATCTTTAACAGGAAATTGTCATGTTAAAGTGCGAAAAAAATTAGAAGTATAGTTTACATTTTAGGCAAGTTACATAGATATATTTTACATTTTAACTCTTTTTTTTGTCAACGTAGAGAATATGAATGATTTATGAGAATAAATTCGTTGTTATAAATTTACTATCTCATTTTCTGATGCGTGACCATTTACCACTGCCTCCACAGGTTTCCCTGGCTTATAAACCCAACCACCTAATTATTTGATATGACTCTTTATCTCCTCTGCCATGTTAAAATGCAATTCCTCATAGCTGTAATTGGAAATTTTTATGAAACAAAACAACTATATTGGACCTCAATAAACAAAAACAAAATCTAAAGCTTATACTGTTTAGATATTTATAGAAATATGAGCGCTTTGATTACAATAGTGCTCAATCCATGTCTTTCAAAGCGCTATATACATCTCAAAGGGAAAATCAAATTTGGTAGTTTATTCCAATAATTAAGGACAAATCCAAAGTACCAGAATTTAAGTACAATAAAGTACCTGATCAACTTGTTTAAGTTAGTTGATGAAGAACCATAAGGACTAGTGGCTTCCTCTGCCAATTTTTTCCACTCTATAGCTTTCTTTTTCATATTCTTTCCATTCTCTCCCTCCATTAGTTCTCTAATAAGCTTCTGTACATTATCTCTTTCCACATCCTTCTCAATCTCCAATCCGACGCCCCATTCTCTGCAGCAATACCTGCAATTTGTTTGCTGCTCTGCATAGAATGGCCGACAGATCATAGGCACTCCGGCACACAAGCTCTCCAGAATGGAATTCCATCCGCAGTGCGTCAAAAACCCACCAACCGGCGGGTGATTCAGAACTTCCTCTTGCGGACACCAACTAGTAATCAGGCTTCTTCCCTTAGTATCCTCCACAAACCTATCTGGTAAAATTGCTGATTCACCCTCAACCAAATCAGGCCTTACTATCCATAAAAACTGGTGCTTGCTGTTAGCAAGTCCCCAAGCAAACTCTTCCAGCTGTTTTGGTGTTACCACTGCAATGCTACCAAAATTTACATACAGAACTGAGTTGGGTGCCTTGGAATCTAGCCATTTAAGGCACTCAGTATCTTCTTGCCATAAACTGTATCCAATAGAAGACAATGGGTCTTCTTGTATATTATTGAGAAGTAGTTCCAAAGGAGAAATGGAGTAAACTGGTGGATTTAGCATAGATGAGAGAGCATCCAGTACATCTTTCTCTAAGGTGTAGAAAGTTTGAATAACAATTGCAGACGCCTCAGAAGCTCTTTCTGCTACATCCATGGTGAAGTTAAACAAAAGATCTTCAGGATCTGTAATTTGAAGGAAGCTTGGAAGGTCCCTTAGACGTATGTCCTTCATTCCTGGAATCCCATCCATGATTGTGTCCAAATACCCATTTGTAAGATAGCTTTCATCTGCAAAACAGGGAAATAAAATGCTGGCATTAGGGGATTCCAGCCTATCAAGCTGGCAATGAATCAAAACTCAATCAACAAAATGAGAGCAATTATGAATTTAGATATTCTTAAGCTATGCTGGATTCTATTTCAGTAAATTGATATGAGACTAATCCATTTAAATTTAATCATCTAGAAAAGCAGATATACATAAGTCAAAATCAAACTCAAGACAACAAGAAGAGAACAAACTCACTTGCTAGTCTAGTAAATCCTTTTGACTCTAATACTATTTTAATTACCATACCTTTAAGTGGTATAATACCCTTGTCCATGAGAGTACGATACTGTTTAAACCCCATAAATCCACAAGCAGCAATGGTGAAGAGCATAACAACAGGGATTCCAAGCTCTTGAGCAGCAGTGATAGTGAAGGCCATAAAACCATCAGAGACAATGCAACAAACAGGTTGAACACTAGAGGAAGACACAGCAGTATCATTAAGCTTGGTTACAAGTAGAAGAAATGGAACCAAGAAATTCTCTTTGATGGAAGCAGCAAGGGCAGAATTATCTTGGGTTGCATCAGCTTCTGAAGGTGGAAGCCCATCTGGGATAGTTTCAAATCTGAAGTCAGGCAAGCCAGAGAAGTAGGTAAAGCCTCTTGATCTAAACAAGCGTTTGTGGTTGAACTCTGTGTTAACAAAGGTAATATGAAAACCTTTGTGGTATAAAAGCTTTGCTAGCTTTAGCATTCCCTTAATGTGGCTTTGAACAGGGAGTGGAATGCAGACTGCATGGGGCTTAACAGCTACTTCTTCTTCCATGGTTTGTAAACTAGCACTAGAGCTTGTCCAAGTGATATGATGGCAAAGATGAGAAATTTATGGTGCAGCTTGCGTTTTTGAATTTTCATTTTTTTCTCTGTTTTTTTTGGAAAAAATAAGGTGTAGAGAACAAACAATAGTCATTCTCAGATGTATTCTAGTAGTGTGGTGTTCTGTAAAAGAAAAAGGTCAGATGTATTCTATTAGTGTTGTATTTTTATAGAAGCTAAAATCTATAATTTTTAATATATTAAAAATGGTATTATAAAATAGAATCATTTTTAGACTATTTTGTCCATTATTTATTTTACAATTTCAAAATTACTCTTTGAGTTTATTAATGGTGTAGCATTAATTATTAATTTTTCTTGTTTTCTTATTTCTCCAAATGATACATCTCTTGAGCAAACTTTTCATTTTTTATTGTTTTTAATTTAAAATTTATTTTTAGACATGAGAACATATTAAGTTGTTTCATCACTAAAATATATCTTAAGAAATTCAATCAATCAATAAAAGAATAAAACATGTTTTCAATTCATTTATCACATAGAGATCAAAGAAATAATGTACTAAAAATGCATAGAGAATGTTCTTCTCGCATAATTAACTTAATTAGAAATATTGTGATGGGTAAGACTTATGAAAAGCATAAAAGTTATAATTATAGTTTTTTTTATCTGCTAATAAATGTATTTTATTCAAAGTTCTTTTTATATGAACAAGTAATGTATAACAATCAAAATAATAAAGTCGTACATATCACGTGCACCACATGTGTAATTTAACTAGTATATTAAAAGTGGGGAGTGAACGAGCATAAATTCTCTCTCTGACACGTCCGCAAGAAAATACAAATCAAAAGAAGGAATGAAGATAGGTGATGTGGCAATCTGGGAGAAGAAGTAAAGACCGTTAATTTAATTGGAAGGGCAAGATTAATTTGGTTAATTAAATCTTATCAAATATTTTGTTGATCACAGTTTTAGCGGAATTAGATAAACTCAATTAGATTTTATTTGATCATTTGAAAGCCTATAAATAAAGGCTAATTGTAATCCGAACGGACATTCAACACTCAAGCAATAACATCCACATTATTTTTTATTCTCTCTCTCTCTATCATTTATTTTCTTATTTTGAGTGTGAGAAAATTTTTCCTTTACATTTTGGTGTTTTCATTGAGAGTTTGACTTAAGGTTGCAATTCAAAATGTCTCGAACCAAATCTCACGCTGCGCGAGAAATGGGAAACGACACCAACGCTGCCAACAACCTTGTTAACCAGCCCGCTCAGCCCATTGGAGTACAAGATATGATCCATACCATTCTAATGGGGATGCAGAGCATGGAGAAATGCAACATTGAAGCATTACATAAAGCATGGTAAACTGTGCAAGAACATATTGCAACGTTACAGCGAGATGTGGCAGAGATAGAGCGAAGGAAAGTTAAAGGACCGTAGGTGGAGAATGAGCGAGATGGAGAATGCGGAGAATGGATTTTCAGGTAGCCAAATCTGGATGCTAGTCAAAATGTCCATCGAGATGATCTGAAAATCAGTTGTCAGGACTACGGGAAGGAAGTGACGCGCGAGAATGGCCCAATGGAATTGATGACGGAACGGGCAATGAAGAAGATGTTGGAAAGGAAAATGTTAGAAATGAGAAAGCTGGGTGCCACTGGGGTGGAAGATCTAGAAACTCTAACACGAACCCCTTTGTGCCCAGAGATTTTGGTAGCCCCAGTGCCGAAGAAATTCATTTTCCCTTGCTTCAAGTGCTACGAAGGGAAAACGGATCCTATATACCACTTATGTCATTTCAAGCAAGTAATGGTGCTATATCAACATAAGGATGAGCTTATGTGCAGGATGTTTCCAACAAGTCTAGATGACAACGCATTGAAATGGTATCATTCTTTATCCCCATGTTCGATTGATAATTTTTCTAGAATGTTCTCTGGCGGACACTTGATGCTCGCAATAAAGAAGGGCGAATCTCTATGAGATTACACCCATTATTTTAAAGATAAGATGACAAAAGTTGAAAATTATGATGACTGTATGGCATGGTTATCTTTCAGACAAGGGTTGGATCCACACTCACCCTTATTTGAAGATCTGTCCAAGAAAAAATCACTTAATATGGCATAGACTTTTCTTAGGACACAGACGTATATAACCCTGGAGGAAAAAATAAAAGCATGTAGAAATTAACAGAACAATGGAATCCCAGCCAACATCAGAAATGGGGGGTTCCAGAACGCGAAAACATGGGACTAACAAGTCAGAAAAAATGGACGAAAGCGGGAATGAAGTTGAGAAGAGACCAAAGCTGACTAGTTGGGTCCACTCGAGGGAGAAACTCTACAACCCTCTGACCATCCTAGTCAACCAATTTTTGGAGGCCATCCAGGACAAACCCTAGCAGAGGAGGCCGACTCCACTTGCTAAGGAGCCAAAAAAAATGGACAAAGACAAGTTATGTTCTTATCATCGAAGCGCTAGCCATTACACTAGGGACGTATACCAGTTGAATGACTACAAGGCTTATCGAGCAAGGGTATATGAAGGAATTTGTTGACAGAAGAGGTCAACCTAGAAGGACAGGAACGAAGAATGCCTCAAGGAGAAGGAGCAACTAAGGATCGTGGGTATGATCATAGCTCTCACAGAACACGAAGGCACCTCGATAAAAGAAAGAAAAATATATTGTAAAAAGCCAATCTCAAGGTGAATGAAGGGCCTAAGAAGCAAATAGTTGTGGTGTCCCAATTTTTTTTTATAAAGACAATGGGCGATATTGTATTTACTATTAAAATCAGGAACTGTTTATTGCGAAAGCTCCTGATTGATGACGGGAATGTTATGAATATCCTCCATCGATCAACACTAAAAAAGATGGCGATAGACATTCCAAAGCTATATAGTGTTGGAAAACCACTCATTGGTTTCAATGAGACCATAACTTACTCTGAGGAAATCTTGTCGCTTCCTGTGCATTAGGACCCGTTTAACCATATCTTACTCTGAGGGGATTTTATGGTGATTGACACGCCGTCACCCTACAATGTGATACTAGGAAGAATGTGGGCCCATAAAATGAACACTATTTTGTCCACATATTATCAAACGCTGAAGTATCCGTCACCATAGGGAGTATAGACGAACAAAGGAGATCAAGTCGCAGCCTGTTGTTGTACAGTAATGGCTCTTGATTCCGTGAGGAAGAAATATGTGCCCGTTCACGATAATGGGAAAGGGATAGCCAACAAATAGCGACTAAATGAAGATGGTCGAGTGAGAGAAATCCTAGGTATGAGGCTCAAGTAGAATAGAATATGTTGACAATTGAAACGGTAAAACAACCAATATAAGTGCTAAATTAATCGAAGTAGAGAAAACTAAACTAACAGAGTTTTTCAAGGACATTGCCGACATCTTTGCAACCATGGCAGCCAAGATGTCAGGTATTGATGAAGAATTAATTTGTCATAAACTAAACGTAGATCTTTTTGTGAAACCTGTGAAATAGAAGTGGTTATTTGCACCTGAAAGAAAAGCAACCATAAAGGAGGAGGTAGAAAATTTACTCAAAGCCGGGTTCATCAGAGAAGTTAGCTACCTAGAGTGGTTGACAAATGTTGTCATGGTAGAAAAAGAAGAACAAAATGTGGAGTATCTGTGTAGATTTCACAGATTTGAATAAGGTCTGCCCGAAGGATGATTACCCATTGCCAAGAATTGATCAGATGGTGGACGCGGCATCTGGACACGAACTTTTAAGCTTTATGGACGTGAACTCCGGTTATAACCAGGTGAAAATGTTCCAATCTGATCAAGAGAAGACATCATTTATTATTGATTTTTGAACATTTTGCTATATTGTGATGTCGTTCGGCTTAAAAAATACAGGGGCAACATATCAGTGACTAGTCAATAAAAGTTTTGAAAAACTGATTGGAAAGACAATAGAGGTCTACGTCGATGACATGCTTGTCAAGGAAGAGAAGAGAACAGATCTCGTCCTTAATTTAAAAGAAGCATTATTCACCCTAAGAATAAGTAATATGAAGTTGAATCTAGAAAAGTGTACTATTGGAGTGACGGAGGGAAAATTTCTTGGACATTTGGTCAACCACCGAGGAATTGAAGTAAAACTTGATCAAATCAAGGAAATCATGGAAATCAAGTCACCACGGACAAAGAATGAGATTCAAAGCTTAACGGAAAAATTGGCCGCACTAAATAGATTCCTGGCAAGATCAACTGATAAGGGCATGCCGTTTTTTACCAAACTGAAGAAGAATTCAGAGCAACACTGGGATGAAGAATGTGAGGAAGGACTGCAAAAACTTAAGCAGTACCTGGCCTCTTCCCCACTACTGACTAAACCATTGCCTGGCAAAAAACTCTTCCTTTACCTTGTAGTTTCAGAAACGGTTGTCAATGCGGCGTTGGTCAGGACATAAGGAGGACATCAGAGTCTGATCTATTTTGTTAGTAAAAGCCTTCTAGCTACGAAAATAAGCTATGGAAAAATGGAGAAACTGGTGTTAGCATTGATTGTTGTCGCAAGAAAATTAAGACATTACTTCCAAGCGCATACGATCAATGTGGTAATGAAATTCCCCTTAAGGAGCCTTCTACATTCTCCGGAGATGACTGGAAGACTTGCAAAGTGTGTGGTTGAGCTTGAAGGATATGACATCCGTTATGTACCACAGACTGCGATTAAGGCACAAGTTCTAGCGGATTTCATTATCGAATTCACCTACAAAGACGGACAACATGATCTATAGATAGTGGAGCCCAAAAAAGAGACCTGGAACTTATTTGTAGATGGAGCCTCCAATTATCGGGGAGCAGGAGCGGGAGTCATGGTCCAAACTCCACATGGTGAGACCTTTAAGCAGGCATTATCTTTTGGTTTCCAAGCATCTAACAACGAGACAAAATATGAAGTGCTTTTAGCCGGGCTCCGCCTCATGAATGAATTTAAGGTAATTAACATTAAAATCTTTTATGATTTGACATTAGTTTCTAATCAAGTTTCACGAAAGTAAAATGCCAAAGATAGAAAATGACAAAGTATTTGCAATACTCCAGGGAGATGTTACAATTGTTCAAGAGTTATGAAATCACCCAGATATCGAGAATGGAAAATTCTAGAGCGGACGCACTTGCTAGTCTAGGATCTTCAATAATAATCCCCCTTAAAATGAATGTTTCTGTAGAATACTTAAGTGAGCCTAGCATAAAAATGCCCATACAAATGGAAGCTGATGGGAGATGGTGGACACGATTGATGAGAATATATTGTCTATTATCTTCTCAATAGGGTTCTTCCAAACAATAAAATGGAATCCTGGAAGCTTCAAAATATGGAGTGCCAGGTATACTTTAATTGATGGAAAATTGTATAGAAGATCTTTTTCGGGATCATACCTCAAATGTATCTCAACAACGGAGGCAAAGTACATATTGACAGAAGTGCACGATGGAATTTGTGGAAATCATTCAGGCGGGAGGTCTTTGGCAAATAAGTTATTGAATAAATGGTGCTACTGGCCAAAGATGTATGAGGAAGCAATGTCCTTCATAAAAAAGTGCGACAAATGTCAAAGGAATGCTCCCGTTCTAAAGTTGGCCCCTGAAGAGTTACAAACATTGATAAGTCTATGGTCATTCATGCAATGGGGGATTGACATAGTCGGACCACTTCCAATGGCTCCCGCTCATAAGAGATTTTAGCTAGTCGCAACTGACTACTTCACGAAATGGATAAGAGCACAAGCTTTGGAAAGAGTAAGGGAAGAAAATGTGAGACTGTTTTTGTGGAAGAATATTGTTTGTAGTTATGGAGTTCCAAAAACTCTAGTCTCTAACAACGGACTTTAATTCACCAAGAGTCAAGTACAGAATTTTTGTGAGGGACTCCATATAGAAAACAGATTACCAACGCCATGTTATCCCTAAGGTAACGGACAAGCCGAAAGATCAAACAGAACAATTCTTGACAACTTGAAGAAGCGTCTAGAATTAGGTAAGGGGAAATGGGTTGAAGAACTACCATTTGTTCTTTGGGGTTATAGGATATCAACACCTAGGGAGCCTAGAGGTGAAACGCCTTCCTTACTTACGGGGAAGAAATTGTTATACCAGTTGTGATCGGGTGCCCCACGATCAGATCTACCATTGATGAAGATACAAACATTGAACAGATGACAATGAACCTCGATCTATTGGAAGAGAGATGAGAGGCAGCTCTAATTAGATTAGCTACCTCTACAACCATAGGAGAATGAAGTATTTCTAGAGAGGGGTGAAAAAATGGCAATATCAGGTTGGGGACCTCGTGCTTAAAAGGATATTTAAAATGAATGAAGGCAAGCTAGGTCCGAACTGGGAATGACCGTTCATCATCAAAGTAGTTGGAGGAAACGGGTCATATCATCTAATGACTAACGAAAGGAACGATTTACCCAAACCTTGGAATGTTTTACATTCATGCAAGTACTATTTATGATTTCTTCTATTTTTTTATTTAATGAAAATTATATTATCACGTAGTCTTTTCCCATTAAAGGTTTTTCACGTAAAATATGGTGTCAGCCTCTCTTTTCAGATTGGTACAAATGGAAATGGCCCCTGAGGTTCACAAGGAGTTTAAGTCCTTGGGAACTGATGTTCCGGGCACCATTCTCAGAAAGAAATATAGGGCTCATGAGCTTCACAAGGAGTTTAAGTCATTGGGAATGAATGTCTCTGGGCACCGTTCTTAGAAGGAAATATATGGCCCCTAAGCTTCACAAAGATCTTAGGACCTTGGAAATGGATATCTCCAAGCACCATTCTCAGAAGGAAATATAGGGCTCATGAGCTTCACAATGAGCTTAAGTCATTGGGAACGGATGTCGATGGGCATCAGTCTTAAAAGGAAATGATAAGGCCCATGAGTTTCGTGAGGAGCTTCAATCCTTGGGAACGAATGTCGATGGACACCAATCTTATAAGGGAATTATAGGGCCCCTAAGCTTTGTCAAAAGCTTATGTCCTTGGAAACGGATGTCTCCGAGCACCGTTCTTAGAAGGGAATTATAGGGTCACTGAGCATCGTGAGAAGCTTATGTCCTTGGGAACGGATGTCTATGGGCACCATTCTGAGAAGGAAACTTTAGGATCCCCTAAGCTTTGTGAAAAGTTTAAGTCATTGAGTACGGTTAATCAACAAATAGTGTTCTCAGAAGGAAAACAAGAAATCAAAAATGGAGTTCATTCAAAAAGATTGACAGCAAGTAGAATTTAAAAGAACTAAAGAAGCTTAAATATCAAGTGCATAAGCAAAATTTAGTATAATGTTCTATGGAAATCTATAAATGCAAAAATCACCAAGTGCACGACAAAGAGAGAATCAGAAGTTGAAAAGACAAAGAAAACTTGACTTTCTCTTTATTGATGATATTAGAAAATTACAATGGAGGAAAGCAGGAAAAGTTCAAGGGAAGCAAAGAGAGCAAGGAAGGAAAAGAGACAAGGAAATTACAAAAGGAGAAAATTAAGAAATGGTGATTGTGTCATCTTCAGCAGGGGCATCTTCATTTGGGTTGGCAGCAGTAGCCCCAACAGCATCTTCGGGAGGATTGGCCACAATGTCCTCCGTTGAGGCATCCACCTCATCTTGGGTCTCCGGAGTGGCGTCAACGAGAGGCTTGTTGGAAGGGCATTTGCCAAGCCATCTCTATAGCAAATGCTGTAAACTATTTGCTTGACTTGATCAAACAAAACCTGATATTCATCTCAGGTTAGCTTCTCCCGCTCTCCTGCCTCAGTCTTGGCCCGTTCAATTGTAGCTAGGGACTCATTAACCACTCTGAAGGCTTCAATCAACTTCTAATGATCAGCCTCTGCTGCCGCAGCATCGTGAGCCATCCTCTCTAGAGCACCTTGAAGCTCAGCCTTAATTTTCTTCAAGTGCTCATTCTCGGCTCGAAGATGGTCAACAACAGTGTGGCATTCAGCCACTTCCTTACAGAAACTGACCAAAGCCTAATCCCACGCGATATGATGCTCTTGAAGAGCGTTATGATGGATAATAGTCTGAAAGAAAAGAAGAAGTGATGAAGAACTTATGAGATTGAAAACTAATGATGAAGAGGAAATGAAGAAGAAGGTCTTTCTATAGGCCGGATACGTCAAAGGGAAATGAAAAATGCTTCATTCTAAAATAAAGCATTGAAAGGGCATCTGCAGGTACTCAATCATGAAAAGGCATGACTGACAATGTAACAGATGAAGTGATGTGACTATGACTAGTGAGAAGATGACAACTGGCAAGGGGGACATGATTACCCTACTAAAAACGGAATTCAAAGAATAGATCCACGCCTGCATGAGGAGCCTTGAAAAGGAATATGAGAATTTGAAGTGCCAAAGTAGCACGGGAGACAACCACTAACAATAGGAAGATGAAAAGTCATCTTGAAACCACACAACGAGTTTTGAAAAATCATGAGAAAGTAATCGTGGTGAATGATATCGATTTATGCAATGTGATAATATTGTATATTGGCTTGTTTAAAATGAGCCGAATACAATAGAGGCAAATGAACGGGTAGAAATCATCTCTCAGACACGTCAGCAAGAAGAGACCAATCAGAAGAAGGAACGAAGATAGCTAATATGGAAGTCCGGGAGAAGAAGTAAAGACCGTTGATATAATTGGACGGGCAAGATTAATTTGGTTGATTAAATCTTATCAAATATTCGGTTGATTACATTTATAGTGGAATTAGATCAACTCAATTAGATTTTATTTGATCATTTGAAAGTCTATAAATAAAGGTTAATTGTAACCCCAATGGGCATTCAATAATAAAACAATAACATCCACATTATTTTTTATTCTCTCTCTCTTTTATTTTCTTGTCTCGAGTGTGAGAAAAATTTTCCTTTACAAGGAGGATATGAGAATTATTTTTGAATAATTTTGTCCAATTATGTTAAAACAATACCTAAAATAATCTTATGATTTATATGTGGTATTAAATAATTGGTTACCTTAATAACTATAATAAATTGAAAGTGGACATTAACTTTTTAAGTTCATTTAACCTATTTAATGATTTTTAAAGAATAACAAATAATTAATAAATAAATTTTAAGTTAATTTTTATTGATAACTTTGAGTGAATTGTAACATCTTATTTAAAAAGTTCTAGAAAATGCACATTTCTAACAATTTAGAAAATGAATTATTGTTGTGAAACTTTGAATAGTATTTTTTTCAAAATATAATTATTTGTTACAGCACACTTTTAAAGACTTCAGTTATGTTATATTTTATATATTAATATATTTTATATTTTATATAGTTACACAATTTTTATTCATAAAAGATAAACTTTTTAACGAAACAATTAAGATCAAGTGTAAAATAAAATATGAAATAGATTGTTTACCATTAATGATGTCACTTTTTCTTTAATTTCTTAGAGCACATTTCTACTATATACTCTTCTTATTTTTTTGAAAAATGCATGATGTTTTCTACAATTTCGTTGAATAATAATATATCAGCAAATAAAAATAATAGCAACATAATATTGTCTTGATTTTCCTCACATAAATTAAAAAATAATATGGGGATAAATGCATTTGTTTTTAATTCACATAAACAAACAAGATTATAAATATAATATATTCAAATACATGTGTATCGCACGTGTGTATTGACTAGTGTATTTAAAAGCTAGAAGTTCAAGAAAGTTGGGAGATTATAAGTACGCACATTACGGTGTGTGTATGTCTCTAGCCCGAATCTTAATTAAAAATGAGAGCATACTTAATGAAATGCTTCTAGTATACTTATTCCCCGATAAAATGATCTTGTCAGTATTAGTTTAAATGATATTTTCCTCATGTTCGGCTATCAAGGGTGTAAGCGGTTCGGTTCGCTTCGATTTAAGAGCTTTATAAAACCAAACCACACATGTAGATTTTCACATATAGAAATCGAACCGCCCAAAGTACTGGAACTGAACCGAACTGTGAAATTTGGTTCAGTTGAGCTTGGTTTTACGATTTGTACTAGTAAAGGAAAAAAAAGTACAGTTTCAAGGAAGCGAAAACGAAGATCAACATTTTTTGTTACAGAGGAGAGAAGAGGTTGAAAGACAAGAAAATGGGGTATAAAAGAACAAAAACAAGGTATTATAGACTCTTTATTTGGGGAAAGGAAAAAACCATTTAAGTCTAAATTAATAGATAATGAAACTTGAAAAAAAATCCTAAAATCCACCATTTATGTTAGGCTTCAATCCCTAACCAAAGTTTTAGTAAAAAGAAAAAAAAATCCGCTGTGGTCAGAACACTTCCATGAGACAACAGATAGAGTGATATGATGACTACAAAGCCTGCGGGTCAATGGGCAAGTAACCGAGCCAAGAGGAGTGTGAAGATACCAAGCACTTACAAGACTACATGTAGTCTTAGGTGCCCAGAAAATATATGTAGTTACCAGACAACTAAAAAATAAAATCCAAGAGAATCTTCTTGTCAGAGAAATTGTAGTGGGGGTAGTGCGTGTAGAGAGAGAAGAAGAAAGTTAGCCATGGCTATGGTAAGTATAAATCTTTACTTGTAAGAGAAAAATCTATAAGCAATACAATAATTTCCCTCTTCTTGAATTTTGTCTGTTTCCTTCTCCCCTTCTTTGAGCTCGGCTGGCTCAAATTGGCCAAAACCCTAACATTGGTGCTCTTGTCGATTAGAGGAAGCCATTGCTCACATACGTGACCTCCATGACAAACAAACAGAAAAGTTCAGCCACCAATCTGAAATGATTGAAAACCTCACGTCTTCGATAAGGGAGCTTACAGTCAGTCTTCAAGCCTTGGACGGAAGGTCGAGCAACATCTTCGTCGAGCCACTCATTCACGGCCACATACACTAGCGCCTTTACCGGCCACCACGCCATACCCACCTCCTATGCAGCAACCATTTTCGCCTGGTTTTCCACCACCTCTACATCGACCAGTTTTTTATCCACCCCCACAACACCAGTTTCAAGAGCCGCTACAACCACAACCGGAAGTTTACGTGGGTCAGCAACTAACAATGAAGACTATGCGGTTCGATGTTCCTCGATTCTCTGGTGATAATCCTTCAGCTTGGATTTCTCAGATACAACGGTATTTTGACTACTACCACACACCAGACACTCAACGATTGACTATTGCTTTGTTTCATTTGGATGGTGATGCGTTAGATTGGTACGATTGGATGAACAAGAACCGAATTATTACAAATTGGCCAACCTTCCTCCATGCTACTGAGTAGCGATTCGGTACATTGAAATATGAAGACTACTTTGTTAAGCTTAGCAAGTTGATGCGAATTGGTTCCCTTTCTGAGTTCCAACATCAATTTGAGCAATTAACTAAAAAATACCGGGTGTTCCCGAGCATGTGTTGGTGAGTTATTTTATTTCCGGTTTAAAGAATGAATTGTGGGTGGAGGTTCAAGTATTGAAGCCAGTGACCCTTGTACAAACAATGAATCTGGCTCGTCTCTATGATGATAAGGTGGCTGACTTGAAACCGTCTACAAAATAGTGGGTCGACAGGACTTAGCTGTCCAAGAATGTTTATCCGAGTAAATCTTCCACTTCCTCTTCCATTTTGCCCACTCCCTCTAGTACAAGTCTTCCAATTACGACTCACACACCCAAAGAGGCATCACCAATTATAAAAAAAACCTACTGCCTCAGAGATGTTAGCTAGAAGGGAGAAAGGATTGTGTTATATAATTGTGATGAAAAATTTACACCGGAACACAAATGAAAGGGCAAGTTATTTTTCTTTAAAATGGGGTTCTTCCGAATGGGAATGCCTTGGTTGAGACCTCCCCAGAAACTGTGATTCTGAATATTAGTTTCCATGTTATGGCGGGTCAATTGTGTCCTAGAACTCTGTGGGTCTGTGGGATCATAAAAACAATATCGGTGCAAACTTTAAACTTTAAGCTCGCTATGAATTTGTGGTAATGCGATTTGACCTTATTAATGTCTCGAGTACTTTCCAAGTGGCTATGACCACTGTTTTTAGACCCTTTTTCCGCAAATTCGTTATTATTTTATTTGATGATATATTAGTCTACAGTATGACCTTGGCTGACCACTTAATTCATCTTTAATTTGTCCTTGAATGTCTGTTAAAAGCTACACAGTAATGGGATCCCCACATAATCTCAAATTTCTTCGTGGGTTTCTTGGACTTACTGGGTACTACCGAAACTTTATTCGGAATTATAGTTTCCATTGTTTACCCTTTAACATATTTATTGAAGAAGGATAGCTTTCATTGGAATTCAGACACACATATGGTATTTGAGGCCTTGAAAACAGCTCTTATGACGGCTCATGTTCTAGCTTTACCGGATTTTCCCTCTCCATTCATCATACAAACAGACGCTTCCAGATTGGGTATTGGTGTTGTCTTGCTAAACCAGCAACATGTAGCCTATTTTAGCAAGAAATTGAATTCTTCACTGGCCAAAGCTTCAACTTATGTGCGGGAATTTTATGCCCTTACTCAAGTGGTGGTCAATTGGCTTCAATATTTCTTGGGTACATACTTTGTGGTTCAAACGAACCACCATAGTTTGAAGAACATATTAAAGCAAGAAATTCACACTCCAGAGTAACAACAGTATTTGGTAAAGCTTTTGGGATATGATTTCGATATTGTGTACAAACCGGGTAGTTCAAATATTGTGGCGAATGCTGTTTCTCATCAGTTCCATGTCTTTTTCGGCTCGATTGGAACTACTCAAGAAATGGACAACAACAATTTTAATCTACTCAATCCAGTTATGGGGTATGAGTTTCTTGCCCTTTACATTCCATTGTTCAAACTTTTTGATGAATTATGTGTGCAATATGAAACAGACCCATATTACTCTGAATTGCCAGTACAAATTGAGAATAATAGTGCATCTACATCTTGTTTTGCTATCAAGGACGGACTACTCTTTAAAAAATAGGGTGGTTATTAGTCCTTTTTCACCATTGAAACCCAAACTTTTGCATGAGTTCCATGCCACACTTATGGCTGGTCGTGGAGGGGTATTGAAGACTCTCTCGTTTATCATCTAGTTTCTTTTGGGCTGGAATGGATAAGGATGTACAGGGTTTTATCAAGAATTGTGCCACTTGTCAAAAAATAAAGTATTCAATGCCTAAACCGGCAGGCTTGTTGCAACCTTTACATATTTCTCTTAATGTGTGGGAAGATGTGTCCTTGGATTCATTACAGGTCTTCCCTCCTCAAATGGGTATTGGTTCTTTTAGTGGTGGTTGAGTATTGGTTCTTTTAGTGGTGGTTGAGTATTGGTTCTTTTAGTGGTGGTTGATCGTTGGTTCTTTTAGTGGTGGTTGATCGTTGGTTCTTTTAGTGGTGGTCGATCGTTGGTCCTTTTAGTGGTGGTCGATCGTTGGTCCTTTTAGTGGTGGTCGATCGTTTGTCCTTTTAGTGGTGGTTGATCGTTTGTCTAAGTACGCTCATTTCGATACTCTTAAATCCGGGTTCATGAATACTTCCGTTGCTTCCTTATTTATTGATATTGTTGTCAAATGCCAAGTGCTTGTCATCATCAATTGGAAGTTCTAAATAGGTGTTTGGAGCAATATTTGAAAGCTCTCATTTTTTAACAACCGGAAAAGTGGTATTGTTTCTTACCATGGGAGTTGTGTTTCAATACTTCGATTCATACTTCCCCATTTGAAGCGGTTCTTGGGAAACCCCCTTCCCACTCTTCCTTCATGTTTAGAAGGCACTTCAAACATTAAGGCAGTTGATCGGGAATTGTTAAACCGTGGAAAATTATTGGACAACTTAAGGGTGTAAATGGAGAAGGCACAAAAGAAGATGAAAAGCAGTGTCGATTCTCACAAACGAGACTTTTCTATGGATGCGGGTCAATGGGCCTATGTGAAGCTTCATTTACACCCTTATGGACAGACCATACTCTAAATACAGACCATACTCTAAATTGGGTCGGCACTATTATGGCCCTTTTCGCATAGTGGAGCGTATTAGATCGGTTGCTTACAAGCTTCAACTTCTGGAGGACTCCAAAATTCACCTGGTTTTCATGTGTCAGTTTTGAAACAATGTCCTAATCCGAATACAACCACTACTCTACATCTTCCTCATTCGGCCATCAACAATCGCCCTCTTTAAACCACTTGCTGTTTTGAAATCTCGTGTATCAAATTGGGAACTCGATGGGTGCAACAAATCCTTGTACAATGGAGTGGACTACCTTTTGAAGAGACATCATGGGAAGAGCCTGCTACATTCCAGGATCTATACCCATCTTCCCACCTTAAGGGCAAGGTTGTTTTTTTATGAGGAGGGTAATGGTACAAGGACTACAAAGCATTTGTTGCATTTAAGTCTAAGTATTGAAAAACTAAAAAAGGGGGAAAATACCAAGGAAGCTTCGAACCTAAGCAAGGAAGCTTAGAAATATGTGTTTAAACCAATGAGCTTGCTACCTAAGATTTTAAAATAAAACTACTAGTTTTAATATGTGCGGTTCGGTTTAAGCGATTTTCACTCACTTGAACTGTAAACTGAACTGAGAAGTGCGGTTTTTCACTTTCTAAAACCGATGTAAATAAAAGAGATATATACAAACTGACCGAACCAACTCGGTTCGGTTCAGTTCGGCTCAGTTTAATCGATTTTTTAGTTTTTCTTATACTCCTATCGACTATAGAGAGCCACTAAATCTAGAGCCACTTGACGTTCGAGAGAAAGAAAGTTGAGAACTTTTACTATAAGCAAATAAATAGAATAAACTTGAAAAGTGTTGAAATTATGTCCATAAAGCTTACTGTAGTAATTATTTATGAGTATTTAATTATTTATTCGAAATTTATGTATTACTGAATTTTATGAATAAATGAAAGTTTTCTTTAATTAAAGTATGTTTATAATTTACTTAAGTCCTAGAATAATTATCAACGTAAGAAGAGTAAAGACTGAGCAGTTTTCCAGACAAACTCTTTTGGGATAGTTCAAAATATTATTCATGTCTTATGATCGACTGGACAAACGAGTCTAATTATTATTGTTATGTTGAACCAAATGATACATGTCCCAGG
This sequence comes from Datisca glomerata, assembly GCA_003255025.1. Taxonomy (NCBI): domain Eukaryota; kingdom Viridiplantae; phylum Streptophyta; class Magnoliopsida; order Cucurbitales; family Datiscaceae; genus Datisca; species Datisca glomerata. The sequence goes on from QANY01008461.1 coordinate 247,497, forward strand.
ACATGGGAGTGGAGACTCTAACGGTTGACCTAGATATGTTATAGAACATGTTGAATAGACCGATAACAAATTCGTTAAGAGCAAAATCGTTTATCTTGCTCCAAATCCAATTGTTACACCTAAAGGATATTTTCATAATTACATTTAATCCTGAGGTGAATATGAAACTTGACTTAGTTACTTACGATATTTGATATGCTAAATGAGTGAGTTCAAATTGTCAGACAATACTTCGACTATTGAGATCGTGATTTAGATATGTTGGAGTTGTGTGATTCACAGATATAGAATTCGTGGTTAGATTGCAAAAGAAACAATATCACCTTATGGTTTATTGATGGGCGTGCGAATAAATTAACCTGATCAGGTACTCGATGAAATGAATTATTGAATAAGACATGGTGAACTGCACGAGACATTTCACTGTTATGTCTTTTTTATTCACAGTCAATAATAGAGTTACGCAAATAATAATTAGAGTGGCAAAATGATAATTTTACATCTCACTCGTGTTACTGATATTCACGAAGGGTAACTTTGTAAAATATTCTATGGAAGAAATATAAATGTTTATTTGCACCAACAGAAAATGTAGCGCGCATAAATCGGGAGTTGATTCGGCATCGGACCTATAGTGGAGTCATACGATATTAGGATTAAATAGATCAGCAATTTATGGAGATAAATTTACCAAGTATTTGAATCTCATACCTTTATTTATGTGGGTTCATTCGGTCTTAGAAGTAGCTCATAAGTACAAGAATGAGAAACAACATCAGTTGGATCAAAAATGTGTTTTGGACCAATGTACACTTCCTGAACCCATATGTGATGGGTGTCATCACTAAATTAGTGAAGACCAAAATTAATTTTCAAATGAATTAATTTATTATTTTCTAATTATTGGATAATTGGTAAATAAAAAAATTAATTGATAGGGATCAATTTTAGTTATCAATTTGAATTGATGAATTTAGACACAATCTTGGCTCTAGGTGAGATGTAAAAATCATAGATTGCAGTGCAAGGGAGGTAAATTTCTATTTTATCATATAGAGGTATATGAGTAAATTCAATAATTAATATAAAAGGGTTGCAAACCTAACCCTAAGCTAAGTTAAGTGTTAGATAGAGCAGAAAAGAGTTTATTTCACCTCCCCCTACAGTTGTCGCCGAAAACTATCAGAGGAAGTAGAAAATTTGTTTTTTCTTCCTCAGTTGTTTAGAGAGCTCACACTCAGTTGGTGTGAAGATCAATTGATATTCTGCGAATCTCAAGAACAAATAACGCGAGACAATTCATTAGATTCTTATAATTCATAAATTCTTCATTACAAGAAAATATATAAAATTGTTTCTATCGCTTTAGATACGTTTATCTAAATATGTATGATCGTTGAATGATGTTGTATTTAATTAGATTAAATATTTGTTTTTGAAATTTTTTTTATATTCTGCCCACAAACCGCTCGTGGTTCATTAATTTTCTTCAATTTTTAAAACCTGATCCAACAATTGGTATCAGAGCCTAAGGTTATAGATTATGCATATTTTGTGATTAAACGTATGTACGGACGAATATTATAATATCTGCATATATTGTTGTGTGTAGATTTAAAGCATTGCATGTGTTTTATGACTGGATCTCGATTGATCGGCTCTAGGTGTTATTTGTCAATTTTAGAATTGTTCTATGCCGAAATTGTGACGTAGGATTTTATGTAATTTAAATTTTGCAAGCATTGTATCATTAAATTTCATGAAATCCATCGTGAACACATTCTGGTCCATCATCACGTGAATCCTGAGATGTTGCCATTCACGACGTGCCACCGCCACCTATCGTCGCCCACTCCACGCAGTGCATCGCGTCGTCCACCACTACATCGTTGTGACGCTCGCCGCAGCGCCATCCGCGTCCTCCGCCGGCAGTGGTAACCGGGCAACCAACGACAGCGGTGGGACGTTCCGCTTCCACCGCTGGCGACAATCCTTGTGATTGTCGGGGTACATGGCTCAGATGCCTTGATATAGTGATGTTTCGCGAAAACCCGTATACTATCTTTAATCTTTTAAATTTTGAATTTTGAAATGATAAAATATACTTAAAATACAAAAGATATTTATCAATTTTATCTTTTTATCTTTTAAATTTTAAAAGTATAGTTATCAATTTTAATTTTTTTAAATAAAAATTTAATTAATTGATTGGGTTTGACCAAGTTCGATTAATCATTAATTTTTTTAACTGATCAAATTAATTAATTTAAAAAGGAAATTTAATGGACTTATTTAATTAGAAAAATAGTTTTCCTTATTTAATGGGTTTTGTTCAAAACTTGAAGATTATAATGAGACTGAACCTTAGTAGAGAGTTACAAGAGGGTAACTTCCTGAAGGAGATAATTACTGATGCCATGAAGACTAGTATTTAGAAATGAGTCATAGAGAGGTTAATTTTGAATGTATGATTTATTATTAATCTCGCATCCTCATATACCGTGGCTTATAAAAATAGGGATATATTAATATCAAAATACCATATAACATGTACATGCATCATTATAGTTTAAATTTATAATGGGTTATAATTTAAAATACAATGTGAATTTTATAAAAAAATTAAATTTTAAATTATGATTTAAATTTTATGAAATTTTATAGTTTTTAAAAACTTGCTTTTCAAATTTATAAAGAGTTATGTTTTTTTGAAAAAGCAAAGAAAAATCCATTTTTCCAAAAAGTGGGATGGTTGTTTACGTTGAAACGTTCTAAAGGTCCCCAACGCAAGCTTGATCGCGACACGAGGAATGGTTTAGAGCCGCCCTAGCAGACCTTTATTCAGTGAGAGAAACTTGGAAATCGTGTCGCTTTAAGTCATCAAGTTGCTTGAAAAGTTAAAGCTTGTAAAGGAAGTGGTGAGACGGGACTATCCCTAGAAGGATCGTTAGTTCATATCAATATTTAAAGACGATGTGTTGGTTAAACACTTAGACCGAAAGCACATTAGAATCTCTCATAAGAGTTAGTCAATGGGGCTAAGTTGACCAAAATCATTGATGATTGGTTAAACTAGATGTAGTAATATCTTGAAAAGCGTTAACCAAACGAGAAGAGTCTCTACTTTCTGTCTGTATACGAGGAATATAAAGGTATCATTGAAGGCGTCTTTATAAAAGACGCCTTCTACTATTAATGAAGGCGTCTTTTATAAAGACGTCTTCTACGTACGTGACCTCATTTGTGACCACGCCAGCACGAAGACGTGTTTTGCACACGTTTGTCTTAGCTGTACATTTCCACCTTAGTTTTGGAATTTATTTCAAAAATATAATATTTTAATTATTTTTTTTCAAATATACCGTAGAATACTAAAAAATTCAGTTGTTTGTGGCGTTATCCTTATATAAGGCGAACTATCATTGTTGATCGTAACATCACAGAAGAAATATGTATTTCTCATAATTTTAAATATTTAACTATTTGCACTATGCATCATACTTTCTTAAATGATTGAGTATTTATTTACACCGCTTTATTTATTCTTTTATGTAATCATATCATTATCCTCACCCTCAATCATTTTAAATGTAAACAAACTCACTGGTGAAAATTACATGTATTGAAAATGTAATCTTGATATCATGCTAGCGATAGAAAAGTACAAGTTCGTGCTCACCACCCCTAGAGCCTATTGCTGAATCAACTCAATAGGGAAATGATGTTTATGATTTTTGGCTGCGTTCTGATAAGATCCTCAGATGTCACATCTTGGCATCAGTTAGCAATATGTTGCAACAACATCATCAGAACATGGAGAGCCGCCACTGATATGATGTTGAGCATCACCGAAATGTTCGGGGTTTTGGAGGCTATTTTTAAAGTTTGAAACTTTAAGAGTCCGTTTGGTATAAGATTCTGAGTAAATGATTTTCGGAATAAAATTGCTGGAATACGATTGTGGGAATGTATATGCCTGGAAAGTTAAGATTACTTTGCTTGTTAACACTTGAAAATATTCTGATTTAATGATGAGAGTGTTAGATTACTTTGTTTATTTTGATGGAATAGGCAAGTAGATGTTTTAGACATTATTTTCAAATCACAATTTTACCCTTGGGCTAAAATATGCTTATGAATAATAATTACTTAATTTATAATAAGATAACTAACATAAGTAATAACAAAAATGTAGATTTTACCCATGGATTTTTTTCATATATACTTATTAATTTTGTGATCAAACCATTATATTATGATACCTTGTATAGATTTTCATCAAATATTATCCATACAATTGAATCAATACCGCTCCAAGTGTATTAATGCGGTATAAAATTTACAATATAAGATAATAATTCATATAAGAAAATGACCCATGATTTTCAACTCAATAATTAATATTATAGTACTAAAATAAAATTCTATCGAATTTCAATCATGATAATAAGTAAAATTCAATTTATAATTAGTCTAATATCAAAGCATGTAAACATAATATATTTTATAATATATGCAAAAGATAGATTCTCAATGCAATTACTACATTTTCCTACATATATGTTGACTGTATTTACATGTGACTTGTCAAAAAATATGGACAAAACACTATTGTGTATATCATAAATGCAACAACAAAAAATTTACCCTTGTGCACATCATACATGGTATAACAGTTCATTCATGTGCACAAAAAAAAAATTACACCTGCAAATTATTACAGGTGACATTACTAATACTATACATATCAAAATAGGCTCTGAAGGATCCGTAGACATTTCATGCAAAATCAAATTATGAAGAAGGCAACATGTCGTAATGGTCCTACATTGAATTTTAACAGGGTAATTAAATTCTCTCTAAATATTGCCCAACGACCCTTTAAAAACCCAAAAGCCATTTCAATAACATTTCTTGTCGAGGGATGTCTTCTGTTGAAGAATTTTCCAAGAGTAGTTGGTTGATGTCCTTCCCTCCAATCATTCAAATGGTATCGTTGCCCTCTGTATGGTGCCAAGAAACCTTCACCATTGGTATATCCATCATCACATAAGTAGTGATATCCTATTATCGGGACAACTGATTAGGGTCATATACATTTAAGAAAATAAAATAGGTCAATCTTTTATTGATATTAACAATTACCTTGGGGTACCTTAAACCCATAGCAACAAATAAGTTAAAGAGCCACACAACGCGAGAAGCTGTGAAATCAATATAATATTGAAATGTAAAATAGAAAGCAATGAGAGAATAAAAAAAGAGTTATACCTTCTTGTCAATAAAATCAGCCCAGAAGCTAGCTTGAGCTCTTTAGTAAGGATCGAGACAACAGCAGAGCTATACCTTACGCCTACGTATATAGCAGAGAAATTAACATATTTGGCCAGATGATAAATATGTGAATGTATCAATCACATCCATTGATGTTTGGTCTCTAACAGATAACAAATTTGATATGATGTTTGGTCTCTAACAGATAACTAGGGGTGTTCAATATGTCTAGCCTCTCCCTCTCCCTCAGCCTAGTCCATTTCCCTCAAATCAGACCCTCTCCCTCTCCCTCAGCAAACTGCCTCTCGTCCCTCTCCCTCAACCTAGTTCCTCTCCCTCAGATCAGACCCTCTCCCTCTCCTTCAGCTCGGGCCGCCTCTCGCCTCTCCCTCAACCTAGTCCCTCTCCCTCAGATCAGACCATTTCCCTCTCCCTTAGCTCAGACTGCCTCTCGCTTCTCCCTCTCCCTCAGTTTAGTCCCTCTCCCTCATATCAAACCCTCTCCCTCTCCCTCAGCTCAGACTGCCTTTCGCCTCTCCCTATCCCTCAGCTCAGACTGCCTTTCGCCTCTCCCTATCCCTCAGCCTAGTCCCTCTCCCTCAAATCAGACCCTCTCCACCTCCCTCAGCTCAGACTGCCTCTCACCTCTCCTTCTCCCCCAACCTAGTCCCTCTCCCTCAGATCAAACCCTATCCCCCTCAGCTCAGACGGCCTCTCGCCTCTCCCTCTCCCTCAGCCTAGTCCCACTTCCTCATATCAGACCCTCTCCCTCTCCCTTAGCTTAGACTGCCTCTCGCCTCTCCCTCTCCCTCAGCTCAGACTGCCTCTCGCCTCTCCCTTAGCTCAGTCCCTCTCCCTCAGTAGTTAGTCCCTCTCGCCTCTACCTCTCCCTCATCTCAGTCCCTCTCCCTCTCCCCGAGCTCATTCCCTCTCCCTCAGCTCAGTCCATCTCCCTCTCCCTTAGTTTGCACATAAACTTTGGGAAGGTTCATATTTGGCGTGAAACTATAGCCTATGAAAGAAATAAGCACACACACACATATATCATCACAACAAAAATAAACCATATTCATCAAATTGAGCTACATCTTCTATAATATAGCAACATCTTCAACCAACTTATAGCAATTTGATATGAAACAAAATATATATAGAATCTTCCTAGAGATCCAACACATAAAAGAGAAACTTCTTCCGACTGCCAATACTAATTTATTGCTCAATCCTCAAGATCGATTTTATTCATCTGGAATGAAAAAATCAAACCTCACATCAACAGAACCAGAGCCTTTCTCCTCTATCTTTTTCATTGAGGACAATTTTACTCCTTTTTTAAAGCCACCCAGTTGCAGCCCTAGATCTATTGAAAATGAATTTTGATTTCAGAAATTAACTAGGGCTAAATTGAAAAAAGAAAAGAGGAGAAGAAGAACGCTTCTCACTAAGCTCTGTAAAAACTCGCTTCGAGTTTTTTACCTGTACAAAAAATGGAGAAGAGGGAGAAGGGCAGAACACAGAAAAGCACATACACAGAGAGAGAGAGGGGGGAGACAGATAAAGAGAGACAGATAGATCTTACCATGAGTCGTTGCTCGTGAGTGAGAGGGAGAGGGAGAAGGAGAAGGTAGACGCGAACAGAACGAGAAGCCTTCGTGAAAGAGCTTACATGGGTCGCTGCTCGTGAGTGAGAGGGAGAGGAAGAAGGCAGACGCGAACAGAACACCCGGAATGGATATACCCCTCGATTTAGAGGGGTATCAAGATACCCTTAATGAAGGGTATTTTTACATTCTAGGAATATTGAAGCACCCAATAAATTTGAAGTAAACAAAGCAATCTCATACTTGCCATCATTTTTCAGGTATATTGCATGATATCACCATATACCAAACAGCCCCTAAAGGGTAACGTTCAAGTAAAAATTTAAAGTTTAAAGTGTGTATTTATAAATAAGAGAACGTGTAGGGATATTTTTGTAAATTAATCAAAGTTAAAAGTTCTCTTACCGGTCTCCTTCGGTTTACCCGTCTGTCTGTACTCCTACTGGCCCACTCCCAACAGGCCGAAGTAAACCATTTCACTAGCGTTTTGTTCTCATTGAGAAGCGAGATGCATCGAGGAGAGGAGGAAGACGAGGAACGTCGTCGTCAGAGGAAGCTTGAAGAAGCCCTCGAAGTCAAATCCCTAAGGCGTATTATTAGTGCTTATCTCAAGTATCCCTTCTTTCTCAACTCTTCATCATTTCCATTTTCGAATAATATTTGTTTTGTATTTTGCTTCTTCTGTTATTTAATCATTTGGTGCATTTTTTTTAAATTGTAACAAAAACAATGATGACAGACAATTCTGTGGACTAAATCAGAACTATTACTTCTACAACTCTGCTTGAACTAAGCTTTTGAGATATAGCTCTAGCAGATTTGTAGAATGTATAGTTCGGATTTAGATTGAATTTCGTAATTTTTTGTTATTTTTAACAACTACGAAATTTGTACAGAGTGAGTTCGTATTTTGAAGGATATTATATGATCATAATTTTTTTATCAGCAAATGATGGATATTATTCAAAGAAATAAGGGGAAAAGGATAAGGCAAGTACGAAGGAGTTGCTCCATAGGTAGCGATGAGTCCAAAGATAATTTCGGGAGAGAGATAAATGATAAATCTAGTGTAGATGTAGTATGTTGAGATATTCTGTTCTAAGCTTAAATTTGTTAGAGTGCTAACAGACGCTTGCTTTTATCTTCTTTCTCAATTATATGGTTAAGGAATCAAGTAATTTTTAGTACTGGTGCACGAGGAAAATCAAGTAATCAAGTAATCCTTGGCTCAGAATCTCATATCACTTTAGGATTTTTTTCTGATGCATGAGGAAAATTTTCTTGTAAATTGCAGTTTTTGAAGTTTGAACATATCAAGAGTAAACTCTGCCTCATGTTTAGTTAGCCAGAAACTTTCCCGCGTTTGGTGATACTAGAAGACATGATTTTCATCAACTACAGTTATAAGATGGCATTTAATTGTGATTTTTTTAAAATCTTTTTTTGGTCAGTAAAACATATAAGACCAAAGACCTCAAGAAGGAGTAATTACAGCCCTAAAGTCCCTTATCTAATGGAAGATCACTTAAGTTTTCCTCCAAGTTTTTCTCAAAATCCAAACTAGTGAATCTCTTCAAGAACAAAGAAACGAAAAGAATACTTTAATATTTGAGGACTCTACTCACTCAAAAATTCTAGCGTTCCTTTTCCGCCAATTTTTTTATGACACCATAACTTCTTTTGAAAAGTAGTGTTGAACAAGGACAGAGGCTTGCCTCATATTTGGCTCCTCAGGTTATATGATTAAACCACAGCTGACGCAAAAACCTTTGGCTTACCTAGTTGCGTTGTTGGATAGCCCCATAGGATGGGACATACGACCGGGGTTTATCTTTATACCGTAGTGGTCCATCCATAAGTGAGTAAGTTTTGGAGGATTCCTCGTCACAGAAAAAATAAATAAATAAAACAAAAAACTGCATTGAACAGGGTCAACTCAATGACTAGGTTTTTGTTTAAGCATATTTTGCAAGGTTGGTTATAGACTTGTTATGTATTTACTGTATCGCCACATTATGCATTCACACTTTTTATGTCTTTTTTCAGCCTAAATGTCACTGTTGTGTTTAGCTTACTGGTATGCAGCATGTGTATGTTACACTTACATCCATATAAACTTGAAACTTGGGGATATGATTGATCATGCATATCTTTGTGAACTGTTGCATGCAGCATCTACATGCTATATACATCCTACTCAAATGATATCGTGCAATGAATCTTTATGCAGCTATCCAGAGGCTTCAGAAGAGGATGTCAAAAGATATGAAAGATCTTTTAAAAGGCTCCCTCCTGCACATAAGGTAGTTCCTATTTTCTTAATACAGAATTCATGTTGTATGAGATGTATCTGGGGGGATTTGTGTTATTTCAGCTTTGACCGTTATCGGAGGATTTATAATAGTCAAATCTAGTGATTGAAGTTTAGATTTTCCTTTTACAGATGCATCTTTATTTACGAGCTGACTTTACAAATTTTCTGCTATGGCACCGAAAATATGTTCTTCTGTAGTGGCATGTTTTAATTGCTACCATACCTGGCTTGTAGTTATTCAAGTCAATATTTAAAATTTTGTTGTTTGAGAATCTATGCAGTCCCTTGAAATGACTGCTACTTGGCCGTCTTCAATCACACGTTTTTCTGTTTCCTTTTTGTCTATTCAGTATTTATCATCTTGCTTACTTCTGCAGGCTGTACTGTCTCACTACCCCTTAAAGTTTCAAAAGTTAAGAAGGTAAGTTTTCATTAAATAGTTTCTTCACAGGTTATTGTGCTATATTTGATTAGTAGTCTTTGGAGTATTTGCATAGTATTCTAATCACAATGACATGTTAAACTGGTCGACTATGTTTGTTTGGATGATTTTCCCCCAGCTGGTCAGAATTCATTATTTGATTCTGCTTTCTCAACCATGCTTATAAGAGTTTTGAACAATGTCTCGCCGCTTTTCTTACTAAAAGATGCAGCACAGTACTAGGCAGTCTCTAATCATCATAATATACCCAATAGTAAGTTTTATGTAACTTAAAAAGTTAAAAGTAAGGTAACTCCAAGGGGTTGGCCCATGTGGTGAAGGCCTTGGACTATTGGACTTAGAGGTTTGATCCCTTCTCGATCTTGGGTTCGAATCCTCTTAAATGCAAACAATTCCTTATTGTTATGCCCCTGGTTTTAAAGCCAAGGATTTACCCTGACTGCTGTAGAAAAAATTCTGGGGGCATATGGTGTATGAGTCCCATGGGATTAATCGGGTGCTTAAGCCTCAGACATCCATGAAAAAAAAGTAAGGTGCTTTAATGGTTTTACCATTTGTGGACTACTTTTAATGATTATTGTCTGGTACAACTGTAAAAAGTTATTGATCTCTGATATGACATTAATTGAAACGAGGTAGAATGCATTTACTGGTTTTTTATTTCTGCAGGTGTATCAGTATGAATTCATGCTTCATATTCAACATGCTCCAGGTCTCTCTCTCTCTCTCTCTCACACACACACACGCGCGCGCGCACAAACAGTCACTCACTCACTCACACAGACCTTAGTATGCTCATTGGTTTTTTCTTCACCCAGTTTCAATGCCTATTTACTTTCATTCTTCATGGATACTGCTACTAGCCCTTTCCCAGTGGCTTGTTTTCATTAACTAATTGTTAGCCTTGCAGAAGTAACTCTTATTTGAAATGTTTCAGGCATTTGAACCTCCATTGGATATGAGCCAAGATGTAGATATTTGTGAGGACCTACATCTTGAAAATGCCCATAATACTCATATGCTCCCTGGAGAAGGGAACGTTTGCTCTTCTAAAGCAACCTCAACTAGCGGAAGAACGTGCCACTCTCAATCAGCCCAAGTATGTGGCTGTGAAGGGATCAATAGAGGTGGCATGCCATCCAAAGCAGCAATCACTGATGAGGTTTGGAAGCACTAGTATGAGCAAGTTTTTTCTCTTATGTTGGATATGCAGTACTTGGAAGTTTATTCAGCTTCATCTATATCCTTTTCATTGAGATTTTGACCTCTGTAGATAACAACAGGAAGTGGAAGTTGGAGGTTACTGTGATTCTGTTGGTGGAAACCGTCCTCAACACGTGGAATGTAATAAAAAGATGGATGATGATGAAAGAATTGAAGTGGCTGATTCCAATGGAAATGTAAGGTTCTTGGTTGTATCAAGCTACTCTTGTTTAATACTTATTTAAGATAAAGTTGGTACATAAATAAAGAAACAAATATTTACAATTGCTTAGCCTACTAGTATCATGTCATAAAAATCAATTTAATTTTGAAATTTCATTTTTTATGTGCATGTGTCCCTGGTAATGTGTGTATATTGTACATTATATAGGAATCATTTTCATCACTTAGATGTATTTTGAACAAACAACTATCTTTGATGTGGTTACTAGATAGTGTATCATAAATGAGAGACACAATGACAAATTGGAGAAGGGCATGGTGAGAGAAAGTATTTAGTGTAAGGGTATGTTTTTGTAATCCTAAATATATAATTATGTAGCCATGTTTGGTTGAAATTTAGAGAGGGAAAAATTATTGTTGAAATGTGACTTTAAACCTTTTGGGGGCAAGTCACCTCCTAAACATTGCAGCTCAACTGGTAAAGCCTTGGGTATGCTCCCCAGAGGTCCCATTTTTGGGTCCTTGGCCACTAGAGGTTTACCCAGTCGTTAATTTTAGGGCCAATGAGAATTAGTCGGGCAAAGCCCGGATACCCGCGTTAGGATCTTCCTCTTTTTCCTCCTTTTTTGATAGGATCTACGATTATACTTCTTGATGGTTAATATAGTTTTATCTGTGGACTTTGGGCAGCCAACACTAAGGCTTTTAAGGATGTTCTTTTATTTATGCTCAGTTGTAATTGGATGGCTGCTTGTATAGATTAACTATATGCTTTTGGTGTTCGGTTACGAATTCGTTTCCTCCGAACCTACTTGTACATTCTTTCTCTTTTTATATATAAAATTATTTCTGTTTCTCATAAAAAAATATATAGTTTTATCTGTGGATTATTGAGTAAAGACGGTCTATTGTATTTGTTGGTTATAGAATTTCAGTGTTGTTCTGTAATGAGTAGTGGTTGATTGGATATAGATATTTTATGGAGGGATGGCCTTGAAATTATAGACTATATTCTCTGTTGTTCCAGCAAGAGGCTCAATTCAATGACGCACTTCGTGTTGCTCAATTATGTTTATGAATGAGTATCCCAAATTAAATGTAAGGTGTCGGAGTTTTGATATTGTCTAATGTGTAATGCAGGTAGCTTCATCTCACGAGTGGTTGGGTCCATCGCAATATAATGTTCCTCTAGTTGATGTTGATAAGGTTTGATTTTTTCAACTTCTTGATTCTACAAGTTTCTTATTTGGTTTGCAAATTTGTTTCTTTTACTTCTTCGACGTTATATTTTGAGCAAATTACCTAGGGTGGTAATTTTTGCCCCGTCAATTCTATCTTTTTTTTTTTAAATCAAAGATCACGTACGACAGTAATTATTGATTGAATAAAGAGATGGTTTGACAAATCTGACTGTCAGGCTCAGATTTTCAGGCTATGACAATCCAAGATATTGATCATCGCTCAAGTACTTACAGTAGTTTGGGTTTTTGGTGTAAATTAGTTTTTTATTAAAGTATTAGTAACAATCATGAAGAATGAAAGAATAACGGATTGTAAATAGGAAAAAAATGAAAAACAAAGTGCTCTGATTTACCTTTTTATCACAAAGAAAAGTGAGATTGTCATAAGATTAAAATATATCCAGCCAGTGTTGTTTTTCAATGTATCTTAATATCTGGAGACGTGTTTAGTTGAAGTATTCAAAAAGTGTTTGTGTAAATATTCTGAAAACTTGTTTAAAACAGTGTTCTAAATCAGTTAGGATGTGAATATGTGTTTGGCAAACTTGTTTTTGCTTTACTTGTCTATTTCAAAAACAGGAAAAAAAAATTTACCAAACAGGCCCACATTTTGTCTCTTTGAAAAATACTACGTTGAGTTAAAAATACTTCTTATAGTTATATTAAAACCTCTCTCTTAATACATACATTAGCACCTACAGGTATAATAGACCTAGAAAAGAAATTGTCATAACGATATTTTCTTTATCTAATACATGCTAAGAAACTCATAAATTGCGCTGTCATTATGAGTTGTGGGATCTTCTTGCTATTGGACACCTTACTCCCCTGTCTTGTCTTCGAAGTGGTCTTGGGTAAAATACTTTCTTTATTACTGTTGAGTTATCTTTCTTTCTTTCTTCTACTTTTAACAGGTTCGTTGTATTATAAGGAATATCGTCAGGGATTGGGCAGCAGAGGTATTGTGTGAAGGCTTATGATTTTGAGGTTTAATTTTGTTTCTCTGTGGATTCTTATATGCGGTTCTTGTACCAACTCTTATTTTTGTTGTCTCTATCACAGGGACAGAAAGAACGGGACCAATGCTATAAGCCAATTCTTGAAGAGCTTCATGCCCTATTCCCTAATCGTGATAAGGATAGGTGAAGTGGTTCACTTGTCATTTTTATTACTTAAAAGTTAGAAGTATAAGATTAACTAAATGCAGAAGTTATGCTTTACAGCCCTCGTACCTGTTTAGTTCCTGGAGCTGGACTTGGGCGATTGGCTTTGGAGATTTCATGTCTTGGTATGGACATAGTATCATATTGTTTTCAAATCATATGTCAGCACATCGGAAGAACCTAATATTTGTCAATTATGATACAGGTTTTATAAGCCAGGGAAACGAATTTTCATACTACATGATGATATGTTCAAGTTATATACTAAATTAGTAAGAAGTTCCTTATCAAAATCCAACTTTTTTCCCATTCTTATCATTGTACCTTATCAAAATGGTCATTTTCGCACTCCTTTTTTCTTGTGTGCGACTCTGGTTCGCTTGAATATCAGTACACAAACTGCCGGAGAGTGGACGATTTATCCTTGGATCCACAGCAATTGCAATTCACTCTCTGATAGTGACCAGCTTCGTCCTGTTTCAATACCAGATATTCATCCAGCTAGGTCATGATGCTATCCTGTCTTTGATTTTTAAGTGGTTGACCCTTCAATGAACTTTTTGAGCTAAAATGTTTCCATGCTGTCTTTGAGTTGAAAAGATATATTCTTATTCTTCTCAATTTAGGCTTTTTGTCAAAAGGCGTGATTTGTTGGTGTAGGAGTTTATTCAGGCATGCAAGGTTCATGTATAATATCTTAATTCCATGCTTATCCATGTTATACTAGTCATAATTACATTTTCTTAGAAAAAAATCGCATTTTCTCTTCATCTTTTTGAAGGTGTCTCCTCTTCACATTTATTATTGACATTCTTGCCGTAAACAGTGCAGGGATTACAGAAGGTTTTTCTATGTGCGGTGGTGATTTTGTTGAAGTTTACAGTGATCCAAGCCAAGTAGGTAGGAGTAGTTTGACATTTGACTTGCATTTATCTCGTTGAAGTTTTATTGCGTGTGATATGATTATGCATTTGTAACGGTTGATTGGCCAATTATTTTCGTTGAAGTTTTTACTTTACTGATAAAAAAGTCTTTACTGTGGCTTATTTACACTTTACCTTCTCTAACTACAGTGTACAATCTCTTTGATACATTGGACCTGAAACTTGTATTTGAAAATTAGGTCCTTAAACATATATTTTTGTTGCAATCTTAACCATCTGTTGGCTATCGCTCATTTTGACGCCAAATAAGGCACTTTATCGCGTATTACTCACTAGTATAAATCTGCACCTATTTATGTGGAAATAAATTTGTCAGACATTCTGACATAATAGAATAGAAATATTTAAAGACTTATTAGATTTTTTCACCAAGAACTGAGTTTAAAGAATTAGAGTAGGCAATACACATGAGAAATTATATGCTAAGTGAACCCATCTTACCTTTTTTCAACATCAAAATAAATCTGTCTCCTTGGAGATGTGTGTTGTGTGGTAAAAATGGAGAGTCTGGAGCATCTCTTCATACATTGCTCTTTTCCGCATGGACCTGAGTTTAGTTTTAGTTAGGTTCCTCAGCAGCACGTGGAGGGGCTGTTGGGTGAGGTTCTCCAGCTGAAAATCCACAGGAAACTTAAAACACTCTTGTGTTTTGGCTGTTGGGTGAGGTTCTCCAGCTGAAAATCTACAGGAAATTTAAAACACTCTTGTGTTTTGGCATGCTCGCAACTTTTTGGTATATTTGACTAGAAAGAAACAGAAGAATTTTTTAAGAATCTTCTGAGGATGTTAATACGGGAGAAAATACAGTTTTTTACTTCTTTTTGGGCAGCCAACACTAAGACTTTTGAGGATGTTCCTTCATTTATGTTTAGTTGTGATTGGATGGCTGCTTGTATAGACTAAGTATAGTATTTTGGTGTTCGGCTAGGAATTCTTTTCCTCCGAACCTTTGTACATTCTTTCTTTTTTATATAAATAAAATTTCTGTTTCTTATAAAAAAGGCATCAGTTAAATATTAGGGAACAGATAAAGTTATGATTGCAAAAAAGGATAACTTTTAAGAACTTAAATTTCAAATTGAAAGCTTAAGGTTCAATATGTCAAGTTACAATAGCTGAAGTGGTAAAATGTATATAACCTTCTGACTCTGGTATTAGTTAGGTGCACAACTTCATAATAACATCAAAGTCCCTATGGCACATGTTTGCAAGTGCTGGCATATTTTGGTGCTACTAAATATTAAGTTGAGATGCTATTCAATTGTTTCTCATGGAGGGTATGCCTGACACATGCAGGACAGTGGGATGCGGTTGTGACTTGTTTTTTTATAGATACTGCTCACAACATTGTTGAATACATAGAGATCATATCAAGAATTTTGAAAGATGGAGGAGTGAGTCTCTCTCTCTCTCTCTCTCTCTCTCTCTCTCTCTCTCTCTCTATTTATATACATATACACAATAATAATTGCATTATAACACATGCAAATTAAATGACAGGTGTGGATAAATTTGGGTCCTTTGCTATATCACTTTGCAGATGTGTATGGTCAAGAAGATGTAAGCTGCTTATCTGTAGACATTTCTTATTCTAACATCATGTTTAAGGATTTTAAGCTGTACATAAATTTTTTTAATATATATTTAGGAAATGTCCATTGAACTAAGTCTGGAAGGTGTGAAAAGGGTTGCTTTGCATTATGGCTTTCAAGTTGAGGTAATCTTGGATGTACATTCTGTCGTTCTACAATGTAACCCAGGCTGTAGTATTGACTTATTTATTGTCCGCAGAAAGAACAGACCATTGAGACAACCTACACTACAAACCCGAGATCAATGATGCAAGTAAGTTTTCTTAGCTTAGTCGCGTATCCTACTCCCGTAGTTTCGTTTTTTTTGGTAAACATGGTTGTCTGGGGCTTACGCCCCTGAGACCTAACCGATCCCATAGGACTCGTTTAATGTGCTTTCAAAAGTTTCCTCACACGAGTAGGGTAAATCGCTGACTTTGACAGTAGGGGCTTATTTCACATACTCATGGCCGTAGAATCGTATTCAGTGTCATCTCATCTTGTATGCATTAAGCATTATACATTTGATCTTTGCAGAACCGGTACTTTGCTGCATTTTGGACGATGAGGAAAGGGTTGGCAACAGCAAAGGAGGATTCATCTCCTTAACTCATCTTCATCTATCAGAAGATTTTCCGTTTCTTTCATCTTTTTGTTGGTTAAAATTTGGTTATTTTTTGTCAACCTCGAAATAGTTATCTTGTGGATTCTTAGTTCATATAGTTCGTGTTTGATTGCAGATTTTGAATAGTGCAGAAACGATATTATAAATCTTCAACGACCTTATTAAATTTATGAACCATCTATATGCATAGTAAGTATTTTCACCAGTTAAGTCTTGTACCCATTACATCTGTGGAAAAATTTGACTCAATTGTTTTCAAAATTGGGAGTTTCATTTATAACATTTTTACTCTCTGCCCAAATTGTCTCAACTAAGTAGTTTATTGAAGTTTCCTGGAAATTACTTGGAAGCTTCAACTAATGTACAAGTGAACGCTGAACCATACAAGGAAAGAGACGTGGTAACATCTTTTTGCATGTAAAACAGAAAATCAAGTTTTCAAGTCTGGCCGAATTTCCAAGTCACATTACATGGAAATTATATCCAAAGGGCCCTTAGCGCCCAAATGCATTGTAGGATAATTTTTCTATGGCAATTGTTCATTAGAAAATCTATCTTTAAAAACGAGAATGGGAATGGTTTAAGAGGGACTACGTTTTGTGGCTGTAAGAAAGGGAAGAGTAGCAAAATAAGAAGCGTGTTCTTTAGGGGAGATAAGTCGCAGAAGACGGAAAAAAAACCACCAAAAAGTCATCTGAACTGTTTAAAACTTGAACATACCTCTGCAAGTGGACTTGATTTAATTACTTTATTTGGGACATATTGCAGTCTGGGAGTGTCTTAAAGCAAACTGTAAATACGTATTTTGTAAATATAACTCTCTTCTAAAGCACCAATGCCTTCCTGCACAAACACTTCACTGCAATTCCCTGGATTCCTGAGGTGAAAAATAATTTTACAATTAGCCCATTAGTAATTATGTAGGACTCATCGTGACAAGTCCTATAATATATGGTATCTCTCTTTCTGAAAATTCTACGATACCGGTCTAGTACCAGGGTGTGAATCACCTTTGAACCATCCCCACATGGTTCCCACAGAGGTAATCCAAAGGTGGATCAAGTCCGATACCAGTACTCGTCTCTTTCTCCCTCATGATTTTCATCTCATACTCATTCTCTCTCCTCCATAGAAATATCAAAGTATCATGCAACTGAGCGTGCCTCCTCGCTGTCAGGAAGTACAATGTCAAGCCTCATCATAGGCATATATTTCTGAGGTATCTTTGCCCCTGCTCGCATGCACATTTCAACCACAGCTGGAGCCTTACCATAGAATCTCTTAAGTGCACCTCTTAATGGAGGTCCTTTGGGATCTCTAACATGCCACACATAATTTGGAGGGAATACTTCATCCAAAGTTGCATCCTGCCACCCATGCTTCCCATCTCTCCATTGATGCTTAAATTCTCCACAAAGCTTAGCATTATGACCCCATGGTCCCACATGAACCTCTGAGCAATACCCACATGCTTTCACTGTATACTTCTTCATCAACTTCCATACACCCCATCTGACAGTTTCATATGCTTCAATTGTTTCTTGTGCAATCTTAGGTATATCTGACAATGGAGGAGGTGGAAATCGTTCAAGCACTCCATGTGTATCGAGATCCATGAGAGTAGATGATTCTGCGGATCGCCAAGGCTTAGGCTCTTCAAGGAATCCACCTCGGTCAAGTATTTTCCTCCCAATCATCCGGATTGGTTTAGTTCTTCTGCGTGAAGGATATTCCAGTATGTCCACACCGGCTTGGATGCAAAGCTCTACAACAGCTGGAATTCTATCATATTCAAATCGAGTTTCATGCTTAATTCGCCGACCAAAAGGATCATATAGATGGTATGAATCAATGGGGACAAGCACGTCATTGATAGAACCCTTGACCCAGGAGTGGAAGCTTCGGCGTGTTGTGCTGGTAGGGCCAAGGCAGTCTTGAATGTGGTGACCAGTCGGGGCCACATGAACTTCTGAGCATTCACTGATACAAGAAAAATCGAATTAATTTCCCAAGATAACTGTCCTACTTGAACGATTAAATGATGCAGAATTGACCATGGGTACAGAAAACTTCAGAGCAGAAAAATGTAAACTGAAATTTAGTTGAACCAGAAAAGGAAGTATATAAAACTTACCTGCAGCCATAAACCGGAATAACATGCAAGAGTTTTGAGAGGCCCCTAATCAAAACTTTCCAGGCATCTAATACTTCATGGGCAACAGGAATCAGATCAGGGGCAAGAAGTCCATTTCTCCCAGGTTCAAGAGGCTTCTCTATCCCCTGTTGTGCAAGTTTTTTGTCAGCCTTTGCAGCTTGCTGGATTTTCTTCAGGGGAATGGGATAAGGTTTCTTCTTTTGCTTGGGTTGTCTGGCTGGAAGATCCACATTTTGAGGATATATTTCTCGTCTTCTTACCGTAGGATTTCGTTTAGGTTTCTGATTCGCATACGCAATGATCCCTAATGCTGTCGACCCACTTTTGAGGAGCTGTTTATGTCCACACTACAATTAAAGGGAAAAATGCTCAGATTGAAGTATGCTTTGTATTATGTAGCTTTAAGCTACAAGCACATAACTCACTCATAAAATTGGTGAGCAATACAATCAACTGTACTTGGCAGTATCTTGCACTTTTAGCAGTTATCATTGCATTTCTGGATAGTAGATAGCTATCATGACAGATATGAGGAAAGAAACTCGGTTGCATGAACAGACTACTAGCATAGCTAATACATTTCAGCCATTATTTTGACAATCAGTTGCGTAACACATTTCAGCCATTTCCATTCATAGAAAAGTTCATTTGCTAGTGCCATCCTTGATCATCAACCAAAATTTTATCCCAACTAGATAGTGGACTCATAATTTCCTTGTTTTAGGTCATTCATTTAAGTTCATTGTATACTTGAACTATTTAGTAAAGCACGAAGGATGAATAAGATACAATTGTTGATTACCAACATTGTTTTCTTAACCGCCATAGCAAAGGACAAATCTACAGCTAAATTTTAGTAAAAGCCTCAAGCCAAACTGGGAATTGAAAGGAAGTGCTAAGCAGGCAATACCCAAAATCAATGGTTTTCCAAGCTATAGAATACCAAGAAAATGATACATGCCCTACTCGAAGACGATCTTCATCATGAAGACTTAATTTATAGCTTTTCACAATATATAAATAATTCAAGAAGATAATGATGATACTAGTCCAATAAATTTAATCATAAATGACCACTATATAATAAAATACACCAAATCTTAGTTGAATCAAACATCAACATCTGACTATTATCACCAATAATAGCATTTTAATGTATTTAAATAGTTTAGATATCGGACAGTCTAACTTGATGTTATAATTCAAAAATGCAGTAACTAGCAACAGCTAGTGTTAGAGGAGATTGAGATTCTACTTCTTGTAGAAACTAGAAAATGTTTTTCATAGCAACCGATAGATACAAATTCTTACATAATTTTGTAGACTTGATCTAATGCTCATTGCTCCAATATTTCAATGTCTAAACTCCAAACAAAATTACTTGCTTAAAAACTTCCTTTTTCTTGACGCGGTAAATATCAATCCGATTGGATTGAGATGAAAATGTTCTTCAAAAACACAGGATTTAAGAAGCTGGTCTAGAAAATTGAGATGCCTCAGGGATTCATAGCATTTCAAGTTTGAAACAAGTTACGGCGAATCATGGGCCTCACCATTTTGCTTCTCCATTTTGTATTATGTGCCTAGGAGGACTTTTTCCTCTTGTAAGGCAATGAAGTCACAGTGTATCCAACCATTCAGATTTCTATGACATTAAACTTGCCGTCTGTCCAATATTACTACACACGCACACACTGACACATGCGGGGAG